>ML399317.1:13767-40166 GCA_005239525.1 Nicotiana knightiana | reverse complement strand
TTGCTGGTTGTTGTCATTGGAGTTCGACATAGTTCAAAGGATATCGCTTGAAAAGCAAACAAACATTATCATATTCCCGGTAATGGAACCAATTTGTTTAACCAAAGAATTGGATTCGTTGCCCAAAGCTATTTTAAGAAGAACACGGGTTACTGATAACCAAAGAATAAGCTAATAATTGTAAGTAAACTCGTAAATGGAAAGTAGTAAGATGCACAAAAAGTAAGTGTATTGCAATAGTCATTCGAGTGTGTCTCCCTTTACAGGTTATATTTTACTCCCTTATATAGGGAATCTCCTAATGTAATGTCTACCATTTTCAGTGATTGAGCATTAATGACTAATTATGACATTAATGTAACGTTACAATGATCAATTGTAAGTGTTCCGTGAATGTTGTGTAACATGTGGATCACTAATTTGAAGATCTCTGAATCTGCCCTTTATTCTGCCCAGATACATTTTGACTGTGTCTCTTCATCTTCTCAATCAGGTTGAGACTTCCATAGCTAATTAACCTGTGGGTGTGATTTTCCGTGCCTCTTTACTTCATACCTCTTCATAGAGTTCCGTCCAGCTGTCGTATCTTCATTGCTCCATGTACACTGCTGAGTCATCAAGATTTATCACACGTGTGAAGCTCTTTTTTACCAATACAGATATATACCCATTGTCTCGTTTACATAACTTGTTTGATCAGTTACAAGGAGCCTCCCACTTTTAAATGATTGATTTCCAGTATAATTATCATTAGTTTAGAATAAAAAAAGAATATATTTCGATGTCCGCCTCTAGAACTCGGTACATACATTAAGGGTTACTTGTGATACATTTTGGACTGGCCAATGCTCCAGTTGTACTGATGTATATAATGGATAAGGTGTTCAAGTTGGCTTTTTGGAGAAAAAAATTCATAGTTCTTAAAAGCGATATTCTTGTATATTCTCGTAGCCAGGAAGAACGTGAGGATGACTTGAAAAATGTGTTAAAACGGTGGATAAAATTAGTTTTTTACCAAGTTCCCGAAGCATGAATTTTGACTAGACTCAGTGTCATTCCTCGGGCATATTGTAACTAAGGATCTGATTACGGTAGATTTTAATAGGATAGAAGCAGTTCTGAAGTGGCAAGGATCAACTACTTCTATGGAGATTCACAACCTCTTGGCTAGGGAGGCTACTACAAGCTATTTCTATAGAATTATTTTATGGTACCGGCGCCATTTACCATGTTAACATAGAAAAATAAATCAAGTTTCAGTGGACGAAAAAATGTGAGTAGAGATTTTCGAAGCTCAAGACATGTGTGACCACTATTAATAATTCACGGTGTTATGTAATGCTTCGAATGTCATATTAGGATATGCTAATGTAGATTGATCATGTGATAGCTTAAGCTTCAACACAGATAAAAAGTACAATCAGAACTATCCCACCTATGGTTTGGATATTGTCGTAATTGTATTTGCTCTGAATATTTAGAGACATTATTTGTACAATAAAACTTGCGAGATTTTTATAGACCACAAGAGTCGGAAATATGTCTTCTAACAGAGACATTTGAATTTTTAGCAAGGTAGATAGATAAAACTATTTAAGGACTATGATTATTACATTTTCCTATATTGTCACGACCCAAATTCTCAACCTTAGAGATCGTGATGGCGCCTAACACTACACTTGCTAGGCAAGCCAATGTTAGAATTCGAGTAGCTAATTTCCTTTGATTATTTTCTTAAGCATAAATAAATAAATTTAAAGTAAACTTAATTTAAATAATTTTCAAAGATAAAATAATAAACAATTGAATAAAAACGAACCACGAACTAATCATATAATAGATCTAGAACTACCCCAGAGTCTAGTGTCACAATTCACGAACTACTAAAGAATACTACAAATACTGGGCTGAAAGAAATAGTGTATCTGTTCTGAACATACTAAAACAGTTTTATGAAAATAGGAGAAGACTCTCGGGATCTGCGAACGTCGGCAGATATACCTTGTGTCTCTGAATAAATAGATGACTGCTCTAAAAAATCTCTACTGCTGGCTAGTACCTAGATCTGCAGAAAAGAGTGCAGAGTGTAATATCATTACAACGGACCCCATGTACTAAGTAAGTGCGGAGCCTAACCTCGACGAAGTAGTGACGAGGCTACGGCGGGGCATTAACAACATTTAACCTGTGACAATAATATATACAATAACACAATAAAACAATTCTACATGAACGAGAAAAATATAACTGAGACAATAAATATAAAGCAAGAAGGAAATCTAAATAAATAATTAAGTACTGTAACAATAATGAAATAACTCAGCCACCTTTTTCAGGCCTCAGCTATAACCAATTCTCAAATAATTTCAAAGTTTCTAAACTTTAACTTTAAATAAAAGTAGCTCCAAAATATGAAAAATAGTAATATAAATTAGTAAATTTTCAAATCTTTGTTTTTCTTTAAAAATCAGTAAAAAAAAATATAAATGTCCTCCCTTATCGCTCCTTGTTGGCGTACAACCCGCTCCCACATGTCCACCCCTATTGCTCCTCCCTAAATATATCACTTTATTACTCCTGTTGCGGCGTGCAACCCGATCCTACCTGTCCACCATTATTACTCCTTGTTGCGGCGTGCAACCTGCTCCCACCAAACATATCATTTCAATTTATTCATAAATTTCACAATTCAGGCCAAACCTTTCACAATACTTTTATTTCCACAATTTCAAACAGAAAATAGTATACCTCGTAAGCTTCAACCAATATCTTTTCACAATAAAACCAACCAGAATATATGTAAACACCGTAACGCTATCAACCCAACTCAGTCTTTATGTACCATGATAAAATCAAGAGAACATCCAAGACTTTTAATACACTTTCCACAACAATTGGCAACAATCAATTGAAACCAAAAAACCACGTAAACTTCAACAATCATAAACCAATTAAACTGCAATTCTCATAACTTCCTCAATATTATCAAAAATGAAACCAACAGGAACATATAAATATATATATCTCGTAAAAATAATGTCAAACTACTCAACCGTTTTGTACCACAAGAGAACCAAATAAACAACCAATACTCTTTCCAAAAGAACCACAGTAATATTTAACAACAATATAACAAAGTCAACTAGTCATAGAAACAATAATGAACAAAGAACAATTAAGGAAAGCATCAATTAAGTTGGGAACGGGAAAGGGATCATGTTTATCAGGAAAATTGGTGGTGCATAGATACTCGTCACCTCACCTATACACCACGCCCATGCATTTCACATAGCAAACAAGTGGGGATTCCTATTCCCACAAGTCAAAGTTAGACCAAACACTTACCTCAATTTCGCAGGCCACGCACTGCTAAATTATTTCTTTCCTTTAGAATCTTACTCTAACTTGCTCGAATCTAATCATAATTAACTCAATATCATTAATTAAGGCTAAAGGAACTAACTTTATTGAAAAATAGAATTTTTCCTAAGTTTTCTAGAAAAAAGTGACAACCCGACCCTGGGCCCGCTTGGTCTAAACTCGGGGTTCGGACCAAATTACGTTTACCCATTCACCCACGAACTAAAATATACCATTAGTTTTTAAATCCGACCTCAATTCGAGGTAAAGATTCGATTTTTACAAAATTCCCTAATTCTACCCAAACCCTCAATTTTTACCATGAAAATTATTTGTTTTTGATTTAAAAGTGATGAAAAAAATGAGTAATTGAAAGAGTAAAGTTTAGAATTGATTACCTATATCTTGGGGATGATATTTTTTTAAGAAATTCGTTCCTAGGGCTGTGGGGTTCAACAATTTGAAGAAGAAGAAGTATGTCCGTTTTATGTATATATTTTTGCCAGCTATTTTGCCTCGTTTCTCGTACCAAACGATCCCTAAACTCGATTTTTATGTCTCGAGTGTATTTCTTGTGAAATTCTAGTCAAGCTAGGCTTTTGAATCACTCAATTTGACCTTATGATGAAGGAGATATGTAGGTTTAATATTTGCAAATAGTGCAGATTTTTAATACGCCGTCAGTGCCAATTTCGTAATTAACCTGCAAAATCTGGCAACCCTAGTAAAATGACCATAAAATCCTCATACGATGTCCAAATTCGATGATTCTTTTTGCTACGGGTCTGTAATTACGATACGGATCTAATACTTCATTCAATACAGAAATCGGAGATCATTTGATCAATTTGTTATCATTTATGCTTTAAAAAACGACGTCGAAGCGTAAGAAAGAACGAGCGCAACACAACACAAACATATTTAAAACTCACCCGAGCCCTCAGGGATCTAAAACAAACATGCACACAAGTCTAAAAATATCATACGGACTTGCTCGTGCGATCAAATCATGAAAATAACATGTAAAACTATGAATTAAACCTCAAAACTCATCATTTTCCTCAAGAACACTTAAAGTTCATAATTTTTCAACCGGATGTTTGGATCACGTCAAATAAATTCCGTTTTTCACCAAATTTAGTAAACCTTTAAATGCTACAAAAAATCTGCACCGCGCTCCGGAACCAAAATTCGGGCCCGATACCAATGGTTTCAAATATTAATTCTTTTCTTTATTTCATTAATATTTCAGCAAAATAATTTCTTTCAAAAAACTGATTTCTATGGCTTGGGACATCGGAATTCATTTTCGAGCATACACCCGAGTCCCATATTTTTCTGCGGACCTTCGGGGATTGTCGGAACACAAATCCGGGTCCGTTTACTCAAAATGTTGACAAAAGTCAACTATAATCAAATTTAACTCTAGAAATTACTATTTCTCATATTTTCACATAAAATCTTTCCGGTTTCACGCCCGAACTGCGCACGCCAATCGAGGTATTTAAATTTTAATCTTTTTAGGGCTATTAAGCCTAGAACGGAGCTAAATTCATAGAATGACCCCTTGGGTCATCACTATCTCCACCTCTAAAACAAAAGTTCGTCCTCGAACGGACATAGAAAATTACCTGAAATGGTGAACAAGTGTGGATATCTACTCTGCATGTCCGACTCGGACTTCCAAGTAGCTGCCTCAACGGGCTGGCCTCTCCACTGCACTCGAATTGAAGGATAACTCTTAGACCTCAACTGACGAACCTGCCGGTCTAGAATGACTACCGGCTCTTCCTCATAAGTCGAGCCTTTGTCCAATTAGACAGAGCTGAAATCTAACACATGGGACGGGTCACCATGATATTTTCGGAGCATAGACTCATGGAATACCGGATGAACTGAGGATAACCCTGGAGGCGACGCAAGTCTATAAGCTACCTCCCCCACTCTATCAAAATCTCAAATGGCCCGATATACCTAGGGCTCAACTTAACCTTCTTTCCAACCTCATAACACCCTTCATGGGCGACACACGAAGCAATACTCTCTCTACCACCATGAATGCCACATCACGAACCTTACGATCGGCATAACTCTTTTGCCTAGACTGAGTTGCACGAAGTCTCTCCTGAATATCTTGACCTTATCTAAGGCATCCTGAGCTAAGTCTGTACCCAACAACCGAGCCTCTCCCGGCTCAAACCATCCAACTGGCGATCTGCAATGTCTACCATATAACGCCTCATAAGGAACCATCTGAATGTTCGATTGATAGCTATTATTATAAGCAAACTCCGCCAACAGAGAACTGATCCCACGAACCTCCAAAGTCAATAACACAAGTGTGGAGCATATCCTCCAATATCTGAATGGTACGCTCGGACTGCCCGTCAGTATGAGGGTGATATGTTGTGATCAACTCCACTCGGGTACCCAACTCACATTGAACTGCCCTCCAAAAGTGCGAAGTAAGCTGCGTACCCCGATCAGAAATGATAGACAGGGGCACACTGCGAAGGCAAACCATCTCTCGAATATATATCTCTTCCAACCGCTCCAAAGTATAAGTACTTGACACCGGAATGAAATGCGCTGATTTAGTCCGCCTATCCACAATAACCCAAATCATATCAAATTTCCTCTGAGTTCGTGGGAGTCCAACAACGAAGTCCATAGTGATACGCTCCCACTTTCACTCAGAAATCTCTATCTACTGAAGCAAACCACCAGGTCTCTGATGTTCATACTTTACCTGCTGACAATTTAAGCAACGAGCCACATACGCCACAATGTACTTTTTCATCCTTTTCCACCAATAATGTTGCCTCAAATCTTGGCACATTTTAACTGCACCTGGGAGAATCGAATACTTAGAACTGTGAGCTTCCTCAAGGATCAACTCACGAAGACCATCAACATTAGGCACACATAAACGACCCTGCATCCTCAAAACACCATCATCTCCAACTGTAACCTGCTTGGCATCACTGTGCCGAACTTTGTCCCTAAGAACAGCCAAATATGGGTCACCATCCTGCCGCTTCTGAATATGCTCGATTAGAAAATACCGAGCGACTGTACGAGCTAGAACACTGCTGGGAGAAATATCCAACCCCACGAACTGATTAGCCAACGTCTGAATGTTTGAATCTAACGGCCTCTCACCAACTGGAATATACACAAGGCTGGCCATACTCACCGCCTCTATTTTCTTAATAGTTGTTCATAGCTAATTATGGAATTATCAACAACTTCACGTTAACAATAATCCCCTTTCAACCTTCACAATACTGATGACGAGGCGCGATTCATGAATACCTCATAATTATATACTCGAATTAACATGTCTCATTTGACGCCACATGGGCGGGCACATATGTCGTAGGTCAAAGCTCAATAATTATAACACGGATTTGATAAATTATGCACAGATGAATAATTTATTTATTTATTTATTTACTTATTATTAGTATTACTTTTATTATTATTTATTCATTTATTATTATGATTATTATCATTATTTTTATACATAAATTATTGAATAAGCCTAACATGTATGACTCCCTACCCGTACTATATTAAAATATCAATTCACAAGGGAGAATTTAAACACAAGAATTTTCCATCATCAGGACCTCGTCCTTACATAACTTCCACCGCGGCTCGTAGCAGGATTTAAGCATCTCAAATCATATTACAATGCGATGATCTCGTCCTTAATTCTGAATCACAAGCTACATGCGTATTGTGCCAATCGAAAATATTCCATTTCCTTCCTTTAAATATTTTTCGTTAAACAAAATTACAACACGTGATGCTAGACGCAGTTATTTCCATAGGATTTCTCAATACAAGTATTCACATAAGTAGATTTTTGAGTTACGAAGCTCACCCGAGAGTAGAGAATATTAGAAGAATTTTTATTGGATATGCATAGCCGTATTAAGTTTAGGAAATCATCACTTTATACTAATTAGAGATTGTTCTTGAAATGACACCATTTAATGTATCGACCTCAGCCATACCATAGAAAATATATCAGCAGGCTGGGTCTCCACCTCTAGGAATCTGACCTCCACTTTCGACATTCCGACTCCTTTTTCCCTAGTTGGTCACGTAAGTTAATTGTAAATGCAATGGGCAGGTAGCCTGAGTGCACTAATGAAATATGACTCTCCCAAGTCTAGGATAGTTTCTATCACTCGTCGAAATGACGTATCGATTTGCCCTGAGTCGCACAAGAGTTTACAGTCATAATTGAGTCCTTTAATGAGTCTCTAGACTTGCTCACTGGCTAGATAAACCGAAGTAGGAGTATGACGGCTAACTTACCAAACTTGATGGCATATTCCGACACCGTCATAGTGACCTGACGCAACCGTTCAAACCCTAAGCGCCACACAAAATGGAAAGTTCAAGAAACAAACTATTTCAAAAGCATTATGAGAACTGAGTCAAATAGTTGGTGGCAATGACTGGTCGTCCTCTTCGTAGGCTTGCCTCAACCACCGGCGACCAATTTCTTTTGTACCATGTTGACTCAACACTGCTGAGCTACTCCACTTATTTATGTACCCTTCGTTATTCCTTGGGTTAAATCTTATCCTTATTGATGCACAATGACTCCAAACGTAAAGCTCTACACAGATAATTCTTGGCACGAACCATATAGTCTAGAAGCTTGTCAACCACCATACTCCCTATGGAGCACCCCAAAATCCGCAACTGTGACTTCTACGCTGAGTAAACCTTCTGTAGATTTAAAGTTGGTTATATAACTTCTTTGGTACTGAGTTATAGGGTTAATAGGAGGCAGACATACCGCAAGTCCCAACTTTATCTCTTGCAAAATCTCAGGCCTTATGCATTCCAGGTCAAAATCGGTATAACACATGACCCCGCAATCTCTTCCTTGATAGTGGACTTCCCTATTTGGCATGGAGTCCTAGGTCACAATGGCTGATAATCTCCCATGTTAAACCTCACAGATCATATAAATCAACCCTGTTGCTTTCAACTATTCCCTTGTTATGCAATATTGGAGTAGCTATAAATCCTTCTGTGATATGGGCTAGTCCAACATGTACCGACTGATCTAGAACCTCCGCGTCTAGATCCATTTGAGACTGTCCAATAGGTGTTGATGTTCGAGCTTTAGACTGAGCTCCGCTTCTGTCTCTTCCCCTAATCGTAGATGTCATTTTGGCTTCACCTCTTGTATGGTTGTAGACGCTTTGCGTGTTGTCGATATTTGTGAGAGGACAAGAATAGACAAGTTCAGTCATCAATGGTAGAATAAATTCGCTCGATAGAGTAGAATAGAAGTGAAATTGTTCCTAACTTCATAGCCTCTGAGAGATAAGTACAGACGTCTTCGTACCGATCCTTCAGACTCTACCGAGTTTGTTCGTGCCAATATTAGAATTCGAGTAGCTAATTTCCTTTGATTATTTTTTTAAGCATAAATAAATAAATTTAAAGTAAACTTAATTCAAATTATTTTCAAAGATAGAATAATAAACAATTGAATAAAAACGAACCACGAACTAATCATATAATAGATCTAGAACTACCCTAGAGTCTAGTGTCACAAATCACGAACTACTAAAGAATACTACAAATACTGAGCTGAAAGAAATAGTGTATCTGTTCTGAATATACTAAAACAGTTTTATGAAAATAGGAAAAGACTCTCGGGATTTGCGAACACTGGCAGATATACCTCGTGTCTCCGAATAAATAGATGACTGCTCTAAAAAATCTCTACTGCTGGCTAGTACCTGGATCTGCACAAAAGAGTGCAGAGTGTCGTATCAGTACAACCGACCCCATGTAATGAGTAAGTGTCGAGCCTAACCTCGACGAAGTAGTGACCAGGCTATGGCGGGGAATTAACAACATATAACCTGTGACAATAATATATACAATAAAACAATTCTACATGAACAAGAAAAATATAACTGAGACAATAAATATAAAGCAAGAAGGAAATCTAAACAAATAATTAAGTACTGTAACAATAATGAAATAACTCAGTCGCCGTTTCCAGGCCTCAGCTATAACCAATTCTCAAATAATTTCAAAGTTTTCAAACTTTAACTTTAAATAAAAGTAGTGCCAAAATATGACAAATAGTAATATACAATAGTAAGTTTTTAAATCTTTGTTTTTTATTTGAAAATCAATAAAAAAATATAAATGTCCTCCCTTATCGCTCCTTGTTGCGGCGTGCAACCCGCTCCCACCTGTCCACCCTTATTGTTCCTTCCTAAATATATCACTTTATTACTCCTGTTGCGGCGTGCAACCCGATCCCACATGTCCACCCTTAGTACTCCTTATTGAGCCGTGTAACCCGCTCCCACCAGACATATCATATCAATTTATTCATAAATTTCACAATTCAGGCCAAGCCTTTCACAATACTTTTATTTCCACAATTTCAAACAGAAAACAGTATAGCTCGTAAGCTTCAACCAATATTATTTCACAATAAAACCAACCAAAATATATGTAAAACACCTTAACGCTGTCAACCCAACTCAGTCTTTATGTACCATGATAAAATCAAGAGAACATCCAACACTTTTAATACATTTTCCACAACAATTGGCAACAATCAATTGAAACCAAACAACCACGTAAACTTCAATGAAACCAACAGGAATATATATATATATATATATATATATATATATATATATACATATATATATTGTAAAAACAATGCCAAACTACTCAACCGTTTTGTACCACAAGAGAACCAAATAAAAAACCAATACTCTTTCCAAAAGGACCACAGTAATATTTAACAACAAAATAATAAAGCCAACTAGTCATAGAAATAATAATGAACAAAGAACAATTAAGGCAAGCATCAATTAAGTTGGGAACGGGAAAGAGATCATGTTTATCAGGCAAATTGGGTGGTGCATAGATACTTGTCACATAGCAAACAAGTGGGGATTCATATTCCCTCAAGTCAAAGTTAGACCAAACACTTACCTCAATTTCGCAGGCCACACACTGCTCAATTATTGTTTTTCCTTTAGAATCTTGCTCTACCTTGCTCAAATTTAATCATAATTAACTCAATATCATTAATTAAGGCTAAGGGAACTAACTTTATTGAAAATTAGAATTTTTCCTAAGTTTTCTAAAAAAAAGTGACAACCCGACCCTGGGCCCGCTTGGTCTAAACTCGGGGTTCGGACCAAATTACGTTTACCCATTCACCCACGAACCAAAATATACCATTAGTTTTGAAATCCGACCTCAATTCGAGGTAATGATTCGATTTTTACAAAATTCCCTAATTCTACCAAAACCCTCAATTTATACCATGAAAATTATTTGTTTTTGATTTAAAAGTGATGAAAAACAATGAGTAATTGAAAGAGTAAAGTTTAGAATTGATTACCTATGTCTTGGGAATGATATTTGGTGAAAAACTTCGTTCCTAGGGCTGTGGGGTTCGAAAATTTGAAGAAGAAGAAGTATGTCTGTTTTATATATTTTTTTTTTTGCCAGCTATTCTGCCTCGTTTCTCATACCAAATGATCCCTAAACTCGATTTTTATGTCTCCAATGGATTTCTTGTGAAATTTTATTCAAGTTAGGCTTTTGAATCACTCAATTTGACCTTATATAGAAGGAGATATGTAGGTTTTAATATTTGCAAATAGTGCAGAGTTTTAATACGCCGCATTACCAATATCGTAATTACGATGTCCATATGATGACCATAAAATCCTCATACGATGTCCAAATTCGATGATTCTTTTTGTTACGGGTCCGTAATAACGATACGGATCTAATAATTCATTCAAAACAGAAATCGGAGATCAATTGATCAATATGATATCATTTATTCTTGAAAAAACAACGTCGAAGCATAAGAAAGAACGAGCGCAACACAACCCAAACCTATTTGAAACTCACCCGAGCCCTCGGAGCTCTAAACCAAACATGTACGCAAGTCTAAAAATATCATACGGACTTGCTCATGCGATCAAATCATGAAAATAACATGTAAAACTATGAATTAAACCTCAAAACTCATCATTTTCTTCAAGAACACTTAAAGTTCATAACTTTTCAACCGGATGTCTGGATCATCAAATGCATTCCGTTTTCACCAAATTTAGTAAACCTTTAAATGCTATAAAAAATTTTGTACCGGGCTCCGGAACCAAAATACGGGTCTTATACCAATGGTTTCAAATATTAATTCTTTTCTTTATTTCATTAATATTTCAGCAAAACAATTTCTTTCAAAAAATTGATTTCTATGGCTTGGGACATCAGAATTCATTTCTGGGCATACGCCCGAGTCCCATATTTTTCTGCGGACCTTCCGGGATTATCGGAACACAAATTCGGGTCCGTTTACTCAAAATGTTGACCAAAGTCTACTATAATCAAATTTAACTCTAGAAATTACTATTTCTCATATTTTCACATAAAAGCTTTCCGATTTCACGCCCGAACTGCGCACGCAAATCGGAGTATTTAAATTTTAATCTTTTTAGGGCTATTAAATCTAGAACGGAGTCTAAATTCATAGAATGACCCCTTGGATCATCACATATATCATCCTGAAAATGCCATTGTTGTGGCCAATCATTAAGTAAAAAAAATGTGGGGTAGTTCGACACATATAGATCCTATAACGAGACTTTTGGTTAAGAATATGCACAGACCAAATGGTACAGGTGTCAGATTTTGTGTAAAAAAATTCAGGGTCATTGTTGGCTTGTGTTCAAGTAAAGTCTTCATTAGTAAAGCGCGTAAAGGCCACTCAATATAAAAATGAGCGATTATGCAAACATCGAGATGAGATTCTAGCTAGTAAAAGCAAGAATATGACTATTGATAGTGATAGTATTATTCAACTAAATAGCGAGTTATGTGTACCAGATCTAGATGGGTTAAGACAAGTTATTCTTGAAGAGTTCACAACTCTAGGCACACTAACATTCAGGGTCCAATAAGATGTACCATAACTAGAAGAAATTATAATTGTGAGAAAGAAATAACCAATTTCAAATTTTCTAACTTGTTTCTAACTATTTGACTTGTTATCATGTCAAGGCAAGCATTTGCGACTTGCAGGACCACTACAACAACTCGAGACTCCAAAGTGAAAATGAAATATAATTATAATTAATTTTATGACAGAACTACCTCAAACAATAAGAAGTTACAATTATATGTGGAAATGTTAAATTGTCTTTCATAATAGGTATACTTTTTACTAGTAAATACTATATTGAGGTGATATATTCACGAATATACATGAATTGAAAATTGTCTGACTCCATAGGATTCTATTGCCTATCATTTCTAAAAGAGGATCATAATTTACTTCAGGCATTTGAAAACTTCTCTAGGAACCATTGGGTGCAACGAGTAGATCCCGGTAGTTCATTTCATGTATTGGAAGATGGGTAATTTGATCATAATATATAGATCTTGGAGAATACATTGAGAGTTTGCATTTTTTACTTTTGAGATAGTTGAAATGCTTACCTACGTTTTCACCTGAACTTGTCATAACAGTATTTTGTAGTCAAGCATCCAGATAGATCCATATAAAGTCATATATGGTAGGTGGTGTCTTTAGTTATGGGATTGTTTGAAGTTGGTGATACTAAGTTATTGGGACTAGACCTGATACATGAAGCTATTGATGAGGTCCGATTTATTAGGCATAGATAACTCACAGCTCAAAGCACACAAAGGTTTTATACGAATAAGAGGAAAAGAGACTTAGTGTTCACAATTGGGGTTAGAGTATTTCTATTAGTCTCCGATATGAAAAGTGTGATGCGATTTGAAAAAGGGAGGTAAGTTGAGCCTGATGTTTATAGGACCGTACGAAATACTTGACAGTGTGAGCTATGGCGTATCATTTTGCACTTCCCCGTGAGTTGTCTCTTATTTATCCAGTGTTTCATGTCTCCATGCTTAGAAAATGTATATCAGACTCATCTCAAGTGCTTGAAGCACTAACTATGCCGCTTGATGAGAAGTTATCTTACGAGGAGGAGTTGATGGCTATTGTTGATATGCAAGTAAGAAAGCTACGATTGAAATAAATTGTGTTCATGAAAGTCTTATGGAGAAATTATATTAAAGAAGCTTTAACTACATGGGAAGTGGAAGATTTTATATGAGTCAAGTATCCTCACTTATTTAAGTCTACAACTACGTACTTGGGTTAAATTCGGGGATCGAATTTCAAAAAGTGTGGAGAATGTAATATCCCATAATTTAACTAATGGTGCATTGGTCATAAAAAAAATTAAATTAAGAAAGAAAAAAAATATATATAAGAATGGGCTAAGTCCACCGGAAAGAGAAACGAGAGAAGGAGGAAGCCAAAAACAAAACAAAAAAAAAAGAAAAAGAAGAAGATTTGGGGGAAAGGGGAACACAGCCTTGTTGCGGCTATAACACAAGCTAACGTAGGAACAGGAAAAAAACGCAAAGGAGGAAACAAAGGAGGAGGAGAAACTAAATTTTGAGAAATTTTAAAGACGTATTGATTCTTACGGGTACTACTCGAACTTCTCATCTGAGTTCTTTTTTTCTGGTAATTTTTTTTATTTCGTTTATATATTAGAAGGATTTCACAAAGTATAGAAAATTAGATACCAATAGACATATTTCGGACAACGATACTAATTAAGCTTGGACTCATTCCCATATTTATGGAAAAAATATTTGTTTTGCAGTACCATGAATAAACCATATGATAACCTTTTTATTAGAACATTATGTATTAATTTAAGTTACATGAAGCATGAGTCAATATAATTTAGCGAATTGAAAAATTAGATGTGAAATCTCAAGGATTGGGTATTCTAAATTAGTTATAAATTAGTCTAAAGAAGACAACTAATATGAGGTCGATGTGATGTGATAATAGATTGAAAGAAGTCATACGGACTGCTCGAAGTGGAGAGTTTGATATTTCGACACGAGTACTGTGAGTACTAATCTTACCACAATTTGTATTTTCATAACTTGCATGGTTTATACATTATTTTGAAAATAAAATATGTTACCAAATGTTTGAAATTGCATGTGGGACAAGTCCTTTACTTGATATGGTACTGAACAACTTACTGGAGATGTTTACCGTTATTTAAAATATTCTCATTGTTACTAGACATGTTTTACTGTTACTTGAGATATGATTACCATTACCGAAATGGATTTACATGATTTGATAAGATGCCTTTTATTATTTTGAAAATGCTTTCTTATGAATATTTACTGGTTACAAGAATAAATATAAATGGGAGGAGACTTTGAAGGATCCCGTAGCTAACGGTGGGTTCGTTAGACCTAGTGCACCTTGTATTTACAGATTACCAATTACAGTTATAACCCTCGTTAGTGGGAAGGTACTACTAGCATACATTTACAGTTTTTCCTCGAGTAGGGACCTACAGTTATATTTGACTCATTTTATGAAGGGGTCCACACAGTGATACATATTACATGATCCTTTCTTGGAAACCTCCCAAACATAAAGATTTTCTACGAGACAATGTCTAGTGTATGTATTATTGATTTGTTAAATTAATTTCTGTCATGGGAAGTACATGAATAGACTGATTATATTTACTGTTTTTGAGAGGGCATTTTATTTTTATGATAGTTTCTGATTATTATTAAACATGCATGTTTTCTGACTTGTCCCCAATTAAAAACGGTTGTGGTTAAGTGTTATTACTCACTGAGCTGATGACTCACTCCCCGCTATTTTTTTTCACAGAGGCAGCAGTTGACACGAGTGCGAATTTTGTTAATTAGAGTACAAGCTCCTGGTGATAGCTCCTGGTGAGCCCTACACTTGTTCGCGTGGGCAAAGAGTTTATTTATTTGTTATCGTCTTTTCTTTTGTACTCTTAGAGTCACTCCATAGTCATTTTTATTAGTATCATGAGTATTCTTCTTTATTATAGACTTATGGTGAGTATTGTACTTTCTTATCGAATTTGGAGATAAATTAGGATTTCTGGTTGTTAGCGGGTTAATTATTAATGATGGAGACTTGTTTTGGTTAGTTGATAAGTTGTTGGTTGGTTGGTTTGATATTAGGATGATTGGTTGTTGATTTTGAGTTTGGATAGTCTTAAAACAGGGAAAACTCTGTTCGGTTATCTATAAAATAACGATAAGACTTACTTGGGAGCACTTGCTCCTGAGTGCCGGTCATAATCCAAATTGGATCGTGACAGTGTAACAGCTGACTTAAAAAAAAGTGCTAAATCAGATAATTGCTTTAATGATTTGAGTTGGATGGATATTCATTCAGATTATTTCACATTTTTCATATGAAGCCTCATAAAAGTAAACAGATTAAATGATTACCATACATATAAGGACTTTCTTTAGTAGATGATACGAGTAATTCTACGAACATTTCATCGTTTTATTGTTAAATTCCAAAATCCCCTAGCCTCAGCCATTTTGTTATGAACTCAGGGTTAACAAACCCGGCCATAATTGTCTCATCCGAGCTAAGAATCAACAGTTAGGTGTGAATCAATAATGAGAGAAATTAATTAGTACGCTATTACATGTGATTGTTTGGCGCTGCTTAATAACAACCATAATATCCAGCTAATATCTTTACCAAGTCAAATAGCAACCCATTTTTCACTTATAAATATAGGGATAATTATACGTGGGCACTACTAGTTGGTGTTAATATGTGGGTATAAACAATGTGCATAAATTTTATTGCCACTACTAGAGAAGTTTGTTACTCCTTTTTATTTTTTCAAAATAAAATTTCTACTTTTAAGAAAGCAAGTATTTTTTTTTATGTTACTCTTGTATTCTTCAAATTTATTAGCCACAACATGTAGTTTCAAAGTGTTCGAAACAAACAAGCAAAAAAAACATGTAATAGCAACAGAAAGTGGGCTGGCATGGAACACCATTGCTAGTACTTCGCTACTACATTGGGCTGAATTTGATAGGGAAAGCTCAAACCAATGTTCCCTTGGCCAAAAATCACTTTTAGCATGCGGCCGAAATTAATTAATGGGAAAAGGTCCGAATTTGCCCCTCTTTTATCATATATAGTTTATGTTTATTCTCTGTTATACTTTTCGTTCAGATCCACTCATACTATTTATAAAGTTTGCATAATTGCCCTTTGCCCTAACGTCCCTCCACCGTGGCATCTGACCCCTTTAATATTTTGTCCATGTCAGGAGCCAAGTAAGCAGGTTCCACTAATTAACCCACCCTTTTTTTATCAAAAAATGGCCATATATGCCAATGAACTATGCGAATTAGGACATATATGTCCTTCGTTAATAGTTTGGCACATTGATGCCCAATCCGTCCAATACTTGCTCATTCATGCCCTTAGTTTAATGGAACCACTATTTCGTCTTTCTTAAATAATTAATAAACGGACACAACCAAAATCTGCTGACCCGATCCGTTAGGACCCCACCCACCCTTATTTTAAAGATAATTTTTTGATATATTTTTTTTGTTTGATTGAGAAATTGTGTAATAATCATATTTATTTACTTAAGTAATGTGATAATCGATTTTTTTTTATACATCATTTCGGGAAGTAATCCTACTAAAAGTAGTAATTGATATTTATTTATTATTTTAATAATATAGTATTCGAATTAGTTTGTGCTTCTTCAATCATTTTACCATCTATTTTTATTTTTCTCACAATCTATTTGTATTTTTCACCAACACAAATACAAATAACTCCATGTTCACTATTACTTAACTTGATGGTTCTGTTTTTTGTTTGGATAAGTGATCATTATATGATTGATTATTAGTTTATTGAATTATGTTCTGCACTACAAATTTGTTATGAAATAATTTATAAATTGTTAAAACAGTGGTGCTTCTTTTTCATTTTTATTTTTTCTTCTCCGTCATCTTTGATATTATATCCAACAGGCACCATAAGTCTCATTGTTGTCTCAGGTCAAAATAGCACGGGCTAGCCAGTTTTCGGACTGGTCATCCAAAAATAGCCAGCGTTTGTCAAGTCATTAAAAAATAGCCACTATTTTATTGCAATAGAGACTGTTCCAGCATAATATACTGGAACTTCAAACTCCAGTATAATATACTGGAATTCTAGCATAATATACTGGAATTGCTGGAGTATTTTTTGGACTTTGAACAGTGTTTTCCTTCAAACTTATATTTACATGAAAAGTGGCTAAATTTCGATGACTTTTGAAACTGTGGCTATTTTTGAATGACCACTTGTAAATCTGGCTATTTTTGAATTTCTCCCTTGTCTCTGTCATCAATCATTAATTACAACATTTTTGCTGTCATAAATCGTCAATATTAGTTGTCAAACAAGCAGCAACACGGAAAAGAAAAATTAATAATCTTTTTTTTATATCAAAATGTTACTTCTTCTGTGATATTATTAATATTTGAGGAGTTAAACTAAAAAAAAATTCTTTGAGTATGATTTTCATATTTTCAATTATAAAATAATAATTTTGTTTGGGTCCGGTTATTAATTATTTAAGAAAGACAAATTATTGATTCCGTTAAACTAAGGGCATGAATGAACAAGTATTGGACGGATTGGGCATATATGTGCCAAACTATTAACGACGAGCATATGTGTCCTAATTCGCATAGTTCACTAGTATATAAGACCCTTTTTTATTTTTTTATTAAAAAATTCTGATCTTCTTCTCCCTCTCTTAACTCACATACCTACGCACTCCAAAATCTCCAAAAGATCGTTCTCATGTTCTTTTCCCTTTATTAAATGTTTTCATCTGAAATGTTCTCATCTCCTTCTCCCTCTATTAAAAACTCTCAATCTTCTTTCGCTCTTTCTAACTCCAAACCACTAGATCTTTGCAAAATTCGAAATATATATCTTCATCTCTATACCAAGAAACATGTACCTCTATACAAAAACACATCTTAGAGAAATATACATATTACCACCATTGATTTTTTGGTGAAATCGCCCTCTAACGACTTCTAGCCAGCCAAAAGATTTGTCAAGTGTCGCAATCCTCTCTTATCAAAGTATCTAACAACTTTGCATGTACCAATTGGCAGAATCAAGTTTTGAAGAATAGGAGTAGTGTTCGCGCCACCACCAATTGTTAACTCCAATTGTCATGATAAAATTTAATCCCCCAAGCTCAAACTAACCATTCCCAGGCCACAAATCAGTCCAAATAAAACTTAAAATATGATCCGTTGCATCATTCTCAATTGTTTTATTATAAAGCAATTTGTCTTAACATTGTCACTTGGCTTTTTGTGGTTATGCCACTTATCTTAATATAGTGCTTTTGCTTTTCCTATTCTATATAGATAGAAGAGATATGTCTCTTCTTTTTAGTGTTTCCCTTCTAATTATGTTTCATTAGCTTCGAACAAGTCATTGACTTAATAGGGATCCATGGATTAAGATTGATAACACTAAAGAGCAAGTGTTACATCAATCTACATTCTTTTCCTTTTCCTTCTAAATATAGTGGTGCTTTTCGTTAAGAGCGAAATTGGCTGGGTCAGCGTTCCAAAAAATAGAAACCCTTTCAACTTGCACAAAAAAAGTACTAGTAGTTGTTTTTAGCACTATTAGTAAGGTACAATAAATGAAAAGGAGTTGCAGAAGAAGATTTTTTAAAAGCCACGAGAGAAAATATTTTAGAAATTAAAACCATAAAACTGAGCTGTAATTGCCCAACTGAGCTGGGAATTCAATTTACGTAAAATATATTTGTCAACACTCGTTCCGGCCCAAATGTCCAGAATGGGGTATTATAGTAACTTCGCACGGCTTTTGAGGGTATAATGAATATTTAGGCATTTTCGTTTTCCAGATATACCCTTTAGCATTTCTTATTTTTCGTTTATTTTATTCCCTCCAATTCTCTCTTATTAGTTTAATAATCTTACCTTCCCCATGCTTCTTTTACATTTACACTTGCATGCTACACTATTTTTGATAAAGCAATTTATACTCATATACATATACTATACCAATTAAACGAAATACACTAAAATATATGCATAGTATACTAAAAAAGTATGATTAAACTACTGTATTATAGTTTCTATATTACTGTATCACTAAAATAATACTGTATTACTTTCTAACCCTAACACTTAAATATAGAGTGCTTCAACTAAGAAACTTTTCCGGCCCCCACTTTAATTTCTATATTTAATTTTTTTTCTCCTTCTTCATCTCTTATCTTTCTTAGTGTTAGATTAAGGAATGGACCACGGGAAGAGGAATAATGCTTCAAAAGTTTATGTAATGTTTCGTGGTAAGAGGCTTGGATTGTACAACTCTTGGCATCAGTGTGCTCCTATGGTTATTGGTGTCAAAGGCAGCATCTTCAAGGCCTTCAAAACGTATGATGAAGCCATAGCAACGTTCAACGAGTTTAGAAATGGATCTCAAGCTGATAATATATCGGCATCGTCGAATGTGTATGTGGTATTTCATGGTAAAAGGCCTGGATTATACAACTCTTGGTGTGAGTGTGCTTATATGGTTATAAATTTCAAAGGAAGCATCTTCAAGTCTTACAAATCTTATGATGAAGCAGTAGCATCATTCACTGAGTTCCAAAAAAAAATGTTGCCAGCGAAGAACAATCTTCAAGTTCTTTTGTTGTTGAAAGTGATGTTGGGGTTTAAGGTGACAATGGAGCAAGTGCTATGTCATTTATGTTGTTGGCTGAAATGTTTGTAGGGATGAAGATTTCAAAAAATTGTTCATTTGATTGTTGATAAGAGTATTGTGTTGGATTGTTCAGTTTGATTATTGTTTAGTTTGGTTATTGTCAGTTTAATTATTTAGTTTGATGTGTTACTGGTTTCTGCATTCAACCTCTATAGAACATAGTGTTTAGGATGCCAATCAGTTTTAAAATTTGTACTCCTTGTTGGAATGAAATAAAATATGTCTGTTGAATTTTAAAAAAAATATATTATGGAATGAACTGAATGTTTTAATTTGTCTATATTGTTGGAACCTTGTAAGTGCCAAAGTGTTATCATTTTGACCCTGTTTTAATCCATACTATGACTCATAAGTACTCAACTATATATCTTCAAGTACTCATCAACTATCTTCATAAGTTCAACATTTGCTATATTTTGCATCTTCAACTACTCAACTATCTTCATATTTATTGACAATACATTTTTCTATTGTCCAAGGTTGGTGTCATAAGTTCAATATGCTATATTACTTTGGAAAAAAAATTGACCATTTTAGAGGACTTAATTAATCTTTGCAAATGTTACTATTAGTACTTTCATTTCATTAGGCATCAAACGAACAGTTGCAATATTGAAGACAATAGGACTGTTTTGTTAAGTTGAATCAAACGATCATTAAGTAAAAACAAAAAAGATTCAAAACATAATAATTTCATTCATTAATATGAGATTTCATGATAGCATCACCAATACATAACAAGTTAAATAAAAATATCACCATAAGGGGTAGACAACTTCATAGATGAAAAACATGTAACCAAGCACAAAAGACAACTTCAGATAAAACTTCATAATGAATGGACTACTCCATATTCTGGTTCACGGAAAGAGATTTGAGGTTTTGGAGGCGGATTCGGAATCACTAGTGATAACAATGATAGAATTTCTCTTAGCTCCATTCTGGACGGATGGTGTGGCCATATCGTCAAGCATAGTATAGAGTGAAGTTAGAGGATGCTCTTCCAACATCACACCTTTTAGGTAATTGTAACGACCCGGTCGGTCGTTCGGTGAGATTAGCCCCGTTTCCTATGTTTCAGCTTTGGTCATGTGTTATTTAAACTAATTATGTTGTGTTGAGTCGGTTGGTTCGGGTTCGGAGTGGTCGTGGTGAGATATGAGACACTTAGTCTCTTAAGTTGACTTTATTGTTAGAAAAGTCAATCGGAAGTTGACTTATAGGTAAATGACGTTGGAATGTGATTTTTATGGATCAGATAGCTTCATTAGGTGATTTGGGACTTAGGAGTGTGTTCAGAATGTTTTTCAGAGGTCCAGAGTAGAATTAGGCATAAATTGGCGAAATTTAGTTTTTGGCGCTTTCCGATCGGCACTAGAAAATTAGATATCGAGGTCGGAATGGAATTCTGGAAGTTGGAACAGGTTCGTAGTATAATTTTGGATGTGTGTGCAAATTTTCAAGTCAATCGGACGTGGTTTGGATGGTTTCGGCATCGTTGGCGAATTTCGGAAGTTTAGAAATCCTTAGGCTTGAATTTGGGGTTAATTTCGTATTTTGATGTCGTTTTGGGTGTTTCAAAGGTTCGACTAAGTTTGGATGATGTTATGGAACATGTTGGCAGGTTTGCTTGAGGTCTCGAGGGCCTCGGGCGTGTTTCTGATCGATTTCAGGCTATATTTCTCTATGATTTCAGTGCTGGTGTACTTCTGTATTTGGTGTCTCTGCTCTTCATCGCGATCATGGAGAGAAGGACGCGATTGCGTAAGGGAAGGTCTGAGGCTGCTTGTTTCTTCTTCGTGTTCGCGAACAAGGGTCCGTGTTCACATAGGGTGTGGCAAATGGAGAATCATGTTCGCGTGGGTGAGCATACGTTCGCGAAGTGTTGGATCTGAGTTGGGGGCAGGATGGTTACCTCTTCGCATTCGCGAGGTCAGTTTCGCGATCGCATAGTTGTGTCGGCAGTGCTTAGTGTGATCGCGTAAGGTTATTTATGGGGAAACATTTTCTTGTGCTTCGCGATCGCGTGGGAATTTCCGCGATCGCGATGAAGTGAAACTTGGGCAGAATCTTTTTAAGTCCAAAAATGAGGGTTTAGTCCATATTTTCAAAAACCATTAGAGAGCTCGGAAGAAGGTGAAATTTGAGGTGATTTTCAGTGGAGTAATTGGGGTAAGTATTCTTCACTCACATTTGGGTTAATTGCGTGATTTTGTCTTGATTTTCATCATTTAATTTGACAAATTAGAGTGGAAATTGGGGGGAAATGGAAGAAAAGTTTGGGGATGATTTTGGGTATTTGAATGGGCAGTTGAGGTCGGATTTTGATAAATATGATATGGGTAGACTCATGGGGGAATAAAGATTATTGTTTTGTGATTTTTATCGAATTCCAAGACGTGGGCCCGAGGGTCGGGTTTGGCCAATTTCGGGATTTGTGCTTAGTTTTGATAATTTTCGAATGGGTTTCGTGTCCCTAGAATATATTGATGATATTAAACTGATTTTGGCTAGATTTGGAGCAATTGGAGGCCGAGTCTAGAGGCAAAGGCATTGTAGGCTAGGATTTTAGCCGGTTTGAGGTAAGTAACGTTTCCAAACATGGTACCGTCTAGTAGCTATTTCGGATTGATATCCGCACTTTTATTGGTGTGGTTAATGTGAACATGCTAGAAATCATAGTAAGTCAAATGCTAGGGCTAACGCCGAAAATGCTGAGACCCGAGTGGTCGAATATTGTTGTATCCTTATGTGTTTATTTGATTCTGTATACTCAGTCCTGTCATAGCATATCATTTCATGCCTCAATCTCGCTAATTGTTGATTTTATATACTTATCATTGTTTCGGGCTAGTTCATGCATCTGTGAGCCCATGTGAGCGAGACTGGAGAGTAATGACTGAGTGAGGCCGAGAGCCTATTATTGAGAGATAGTTATGAGATCGGACTGCACACCACAGCGATATTCTGATTATGCCTTCGTTGGCTTGCTATAGCGCTTGGGCTAATAGGAGCCCCTCCGGAGTCTTTACACCCCTAGTGAGCGCATTGATATTTGAGGGATGGATCTTCCTTGAACATGGATCTTTTTGTCCGAAGTTGATGATATGTGAGGGATGGATCGTCCCTGGACATGGACCTTATCCGAGTGTTGTATTCCGGAGACGGATCTTCTCCATGGGGCTGGATAGGGCCTTTTCCCTCAGTACTGAGTGACTACGGTCACCGATGTTTATGCATATTCCGCAATGGATTTTCCCTAGGCCTGAGAGCCGATTACAGTACTGAGTGGACTGCTGCGTGAGAGCTGTGAGCACTACGTGCATTTCTACAATGTTCATACATGGGCATGTAGAGTACACTGATTCATACATGGGACACTAGACATATCTGGCACATTCTGTTTTCATACTCTAATAAATTGTGAGCATGTCTAATTTCTGTACACTGTCTTATTTAATTGCTGAGGTTTAGTCTTTCACTACCTCTCAGCCTATAGTTTGGGTTCGTTACTTCTGAGTTGGTGTACTCACGTTACCCCCTGCACCTTGTGTGCAGATCCAGGTACATCGGGACCCGGTAGTGGTTGTTGAGCGGCTGTCAGAGTTCCTTTGGAGGCATCGAGGTAGCAACTAGCGATCGCAGCCCCGATTATCTCCTTCTCTATCTACCTGTCATATTTATTTATTTCAGACAACTTTGTGTCGGCACTGTATTTTGATATTCGATGTAGTAGCTCATGACTCGGTGACACTAGAATGGGTTCGGGTTTTCTCTTACTTATGTTTTCAATGATGATTAAACTCTTAAATGCTTTATAAATATGAGACTATTGCTACAAGTGTAGTGGATTTTCTGAAAATAACTGTTAACAAATGAAATGTGTGGCTTGCCTGATTTCACGATAGGCGCCATGACGATTGGTATTTTGGGGTCGTGACAGTAATCAATGCTTGAATCACGAACCACCCTCTCAATCAATTCATTAACCTCACGCTTCAGCTTAGTAAAGTCACACTTAAGATCTTGGTACAAAATATTATGACTAACGGCTGAACCATGGAGTGGTTGTTCAACAACTTTCTTGGTCGGAGTCCTATCCATCGTTATGCTTATATGTAGTAGTAGTTTCAGTTTGATTGTTTGATGCAGGTCCAACATATTTTTGAAAAATATATAGGGAGAATTATAATCTCTCAATTATAATAGCTATTCCACTTCCCCTTAGGACTTAAAGTCTCTTTGAAGAGACCCTATGTGATGACCCAAGGGGTCATTGTATGAATTTAGACTTCGTTCTAGGATTATTAGCCATAAAAAGATTTATTTTCAATACCTCGATTTGCGAACGCAATCCATGGGTGAAACCGGAAAGCTTTTATGTGAAAATATGAGAAATAGTAATTTCTAGAGTTAAAATTTGATTATAGTTGACTTTGGTCAACATTTTGAGCAAACGGAACTGGATCTATGTTTCGACGATCCCGGGAGGTCCATAGTGAAATATGGACTTGGGCGTAGATGCCAAGCCTTAGAAATCAATTTTTGAAAGAAATTGTTTTGCTGAAATATTAATGAAATAAAGAAAAGAATTAATATTTGAAACCATTAGTATCGAGCCCGTATTTTGGTTCCGGAGCCCAGTACAGATTTATTATAGTATTTAAATGTTAACTGTGAAATTTGGTGAAAAATGAAGTTTATTTGATGTGATTTGGACGTCCGGTTGAGAAATAATGAACTTTAAGTGTTCTTGAGAAAAATGATGAGTTTTGAGGTTTAATTCATAGTTTTACATGTTATTTTCATGATTTGATCGCAGGAGCAAGTCTGTATGATATTTTTAGACTTGCGTGCATATTTGGTCTAGAGCCCCGAGGGCTCGAGTGAGTTTTGGATAGGCCACGGGGTGTTTTACACTTGCAAAAATCTGTTGTTTTGTTGTTATCTGATGTGAAACTATTTGTTCATCGCGTTTCGCATGGCTCCAGTCGCGAACGCGTAGAGTAAAATTTGAGCTGGGCATTTTCTTGTTCTATGTGAACGCATTTCCAGGCATGCGAACGCGGAGGTCACCTTGGCTTGACCTTATGCGAACGCATGTTGGGCTATGCGAATGTACAAGGTAAATTGGGCTTGGGGGAGGAGAGCCCAAATACACTGTGCGAATGCAGCCCCCCCCCCCCCCCCCCTAACGCGATCGTGATGTCCAATAAGGCCTGGCCCTATGCGAACATGGGCAGCCCTATGCGAACGCATAGAAGGCCTGTCCAGATATATAAATTCACTCGTAAACACGGACATAACCCTTTTTTTCATAATTTTCGAACTACACATCCCTAAGGACGATTTTCTTCATCAAAATTCATCCCCAAGTTGTTGGTAATCAATTCTAAACTTTACTCTTTCAATTACCCAATGTTTTTCATCACATTTAAATCAAAAACTAAGAATTTTCATGGTAAAAATTGAGGGTTTGGGAAGAATTAAGAAATTTTGTAAATATCGAATCTTTACCTCGAATTGAGGTCGGATTTCGAAACTAATTATATATGCTCCAAGGTGAATGGATAAACATAATTTGGTCTGAACCCCGAGATTGGCCCAAGCAGGCTCGGGGTCGGGTTTTAACTTTTTTTTGAGAAAACTTAGGAAAAATTATAATTTTCGGTAAAGTATCCTTTAGAATAATTAATGATAGTTAATTANTTGAGGTAAGTGCTTGGTTTAACCTTGACTTGAGGGAATAGGAATCCCCAACTAAATTGTTATGTGAAATTGCATGTGAGTGGTGTATATGTGAGGTGACGAGTATCTATGCACCACCAAATTGTCTATTTACATGATCCGCTCCCCGTTTCCAATCTAATTGCTTCATGTTTTTAATTGTTTCATGTTCATTGTTGTCTTCTATCGTTACTTGGCTTGTTATATTGTTGTAAGTCTTGTTGCAATCATGTTTGGGAAGGTATTAGTTGTTTTCCTTGGTTTCATTGTGGTACATAAAGGCTGAGTGGGTTGTCATTGTTTTACGAGATGTGTATATATATATACACACACACACACGCACTCTTGTTGGTTCATTTTGAGATATTATTTATGAAGTTGTGAGAACTACTATTTATTGTTTATGACTGTTGAGACAAAAGTATTGTGAAAGGCTTGGCTTGATTTTGATAGAAATAAATATATATGATTGTGATAAAGGTGGACATGGGAAATAAATATATATGACTGTGATAAGGGTGGATAGGAGAAATAAATATATATGACTGTGATAAGGGTGGACAGG
>ML399317.1:0-13705 GCA_005239525.1 Nicotiana knightiana | reverse complement strand
TATATATATATATATATATATATATATATATATATATATATATATATATATATATATATATGTATGTATACTCATGTTGGTTCATTTTGAGATATTATTTAGGAAGTTGTGAGAACTACCGTTTATTGTTTATGATTATTGAGACAAAAGTATTGGGAAAGGCTTGGCCTAAATTGTGAAAGTTTTGATAGAAATAAATATATATGACTGTGATAAGGGTGGACAGGGAAAATAAATATATATGACTGTGATAAAAGTGGACAGGGGAAATATATATGACTGTGATAAGGGTGGACATGAAAAATATAAATATATGACAGTGATAAGGGATGATAATTATGCTTTACTGATTATTGTTACAAAGATTTGGAAGTTTATTATTTTATCCTACCGTTTTCTCATATCTTGCACATTTGGTTATTTTAAATTAAAGTTTGGAAACATGGAAAGTTGTGTGAAATTCTGGTGACAGCTGAGGCCTGGAATAGGCGACTGAGTTATTTTATTTATTCATTGTTGCAGCTATATTTTCTTGTTTGTGTAGAATTATTTTATTACTTTATTATATACATATATGTCGCAGGTTAGGTTATAATTGCCCGCCTTAGCCTCGTCACTACTTCATCAGGGTTAGGCTCGACACTTACTCAGTACATGGGATCGGTTGTACTGATACTACACTCTGCACTCTTTTGTGCAGATCTAGGTACCGGCCAGCAGTAGAGATTTTTAGTAGCCGCTATTCATTATCTGGAGACACGAGGTTTATCTGCCGGCGTTCGCAGATCCCGATAGTCTTCTCCTAGTTCGTAGAGACTGTTTTATATTTTCACAAAACAATATACTATTTCTTTCAACCCATTATTTGTAGTATTCTTTAGTAGTTCGTGAATTGTGACACTACACCCTGGGGTAGTCTTAGAGTTATTTATATAATTAGTTCGTGGCTTGGTATATTTATTTGTTTATTATTTTATATTTGGATTTATTCTTTGGAAACCATTAGATTAAGTTTACTTTAAATTTATTTTATTATGTTTAAATGGATAATGAAAGAAAAATAGCTAATCGAACTCGAACATTGGCTTTTCTAGCAAGTGATTTGTTAGGCGCCATCACGATCTCTAAGGTTGAGAATTTGGGCCGTGACAAGTTGGTATCAGAGCACTAGGTTGCTTAGGTATCACAATTCACGAACGAGCTTAGTAGAGTCTGAAGGATCGGTGCGGAGACGTCTGTACTTATATCTTAGAGGCTATTGAGTTAGGAAACAACTCCATTGTTATTTCTATTCTATCATGAGATTCTTGTATCTCAAATACTGATTGGATTCTTTTATTCTTTCGCAGATGGAGAGAACACGTGCTTCCTCTTTCGCTAACCAGCATTCCGGTCCTCCAGCAACAGCAGCTCCCACTAGGGGCAGAGGCCGAGGCCGCGCCAAAGGCCGGGGCAGTGGCAGGACTCAGCCCATTGCTCAGGCAGCAGCCCCAACTGTGGAACCTCAGATCGAGATTAATGAGGGGGTTCCAGCTCAGACCATTCCTGCGGGACCAGCTCAGGTCCCCGAGGGGTTTATTGCTACCTTGGTTCTTCAGGATGCTTCGGTCCGTTTAGTGGGCCTTATGGAGAGTGTGGCCCAGACTGGAACATTTCATGTTGCAGCAGCCGTATCTCAGGCTAGAGGAGGGGTCCAGACTCCTTCTACCCACACTCTGGTTCAGACTATTCCTCAGGTTCAGACCCCAGTAGCCAAGCCAGTTGGGGTAATTCAGCCAGTTGCAGCAGTGCTTCCTATTAATGGGGTAGCCATGTCTTCAGATGCTTTATGGAGACTGGACAGGTTTATCAAGATTTTCCCTGTTCACTTCAGTGGTGCTACTTCAGAGGACCCTCAGGAATATCTGGATAGTTGTCACGAGGTGTTGCGTAATATGGGTATTTTGGAGACCAATGGGGTTGATTTTGCTGCTTTTCAGATGATTGGTTCCGCCAAGAAATGGTGGAGGGATTATCTGTTGACTACACCATCTGGGTCACCTGCCTTGACTTAGGATCAATTTTCCCATCTCTTTATGGAGAAGTTTTTTCCTGTTACTACTCGAGAGGAGAAGCGTCGTCAGTTTTACCGAAAACAACAGGGTAGTATGACCGTGACCCGGTAGGAGACTCGTTTCGTGGATTTGGCTAGACATGCTATTCTCTTATTGCCCACAGAGAGAGAGATGGTCAGACGGTTTATTGAGGGCCTTGCTCAGCTCATCAGGTTGCAGATGGCCAAGGAGACAGTGAACGAGATTTCGTTGCAGGATGCAGCTAATGTGGCTAGGAGGGTTG
Organism: Nicotiana knightiana; assembly: GCA_005239525.1. Classification (NCBI taxonomy): domain Eukaryota; kingdom Viridiplantae; phylum Streptophyta; class Magnoliopsida; order Solanales; family Solanaceae; genus Nicotiana; species Nicotiana knightiana. The sequence goes on along the minus strand of ML399317.1, from coordinate 11,368 downwards.
AGTCGGTTCTCGGGATGGGAGGTCAGGGGTATGACAAGAGACCTCGCCATTCTGGTGGTTTCAGTGGTGCCTCATCTGGAGGCGAGACTTCATTTAGTCGGGGCCATTCTTCCAGGCCATTTTATTCGGCACTACAGGCTTCGTATGGTACTTCGGGGGGTCGTGGTTCATATCTACCTTCTCCTGCTCAGCCAGTCTACAGTGCTCCTTCAGCTCCTATTAGAGCACCTCCTCTGCAAAGTTTCATCATGGCCAGCCGGTTCGCTCGGGTCAGCATACTTATCAGGATGGATGTTTTGAGTGTGGTGAAGTTGGGCATGTCCGGAGGACTTGTCCGAAATATGCAGGTAATCAGTTTCAGCATCAGGGTTCTCGTGCCATAGTTCCGGCACCAGCTCCAGTACCACCTGCCTAGCCAGCAAGGGGTAGGTTTCAGGTAGTTAGAGGTAGAGGCCAAAATGTTTGAGGTGGAGGTCAGATAGCTAGAGGTGGAGGTCCTCCCAGAAATGTGGTTCAGGGTGGCGGGGCCCAGCAACCGATTATATGCATTTATAGCCAGGCCTGAGGCAGAGTCCTCATACGCTGTTATTATAGGTATCATCTCAGTTTGTAATAAAGATGCATCAGTTTTGTTTGATCCGGGGTCTACTTATTCTTATGTGTCATCCTATTTTGCTTCGTATTTGGTTGTGTCTTGCGATTGTTTGAGTGTCCCTATTTATGTGTCTACGCCGGTAGGGGATGTTATTGTCGTAGATCGTGTATATCATTCGTGCGTAGTCATTATTGAGGGTCTTGAAACTAGTATAGACCTTTTGCTTCTTGACATGGTTGATTTTGATGTCATTTTGGGCATGGATTGGTTGCCACCTTATTATGCCATCTTGGACTGTCACTCCAAGACAGTTACTTTAGCTTTGCCAGGATTGCCTCGGTTATAATGGAAAGGGACTCCTGGTCATTCTCCCAGCAGAGTGATTTCTTATGCCAAGGCTCGTCGCATGGTTGAGAAGGGGTGTTTGGCTTATTTGGCTAATATTCGTGATTCTGATGCCGATATTTTTTCAATAGAGTCAGTGCCTATTGTTCGGGAGTTTCTCGAAGTGTTTCCTGCAGACCGGTCGAGGATGCCACCCGACAGGGATATCAATTTTTGTATTGGTGTTGCCCCGTACACTCAACCCATTTCTATTCCTCCATACCGGATGGCCCCACCAGAACTGAAAGAGTTGAAAGAACAATTGCAAGACTTGCTAGATAAGGGTTTCATCATACCTAGTGTCTCGCCTTGGGGTGCACCGGTTTTGTTTGTAAAGAAGAAAGATGGGTCGATGAGGATGTGTATAGATTACCGGCAGCTGAATAAAGTTACTATCAAGAATAAGTATCCGTTGCCGAGGGTTGATGACTTATTTGATCAGCTTCAGGGTGCCAGAGTATTTTCGAAAATTGATTTGAGATCGGGCTATCATCTGCTGAAGATTAGGGCGTCTGATGTTCCTAAGACAGCCTTTCGGACGAGGTATGGGCATTATGAATTTTTCATTATGTTCTTTGAGCTGACTAATGCTCCAGTAACCTTTATGGATTTGATGAATCGGGTTTTCAAGCCCCATATGGACTCTTTCGTGACCGTGTTCATTGATGATATTCTAATATACTCTCGCAGTCGGGAAGAGCATGAGCATCACCTCCGTATAGCCCTCCAGACTTTGATAGATAATCAGTTGTATGCCAACTTTTCAAAATGTGAGTTCTGGTTAGATTCAGTAGACTTCTTGGGTCATATCGTATCAACTGAAGGTATCCAGGTTGATCCTAAGAAGATAGAGGCAGTCAAGAACTGGCCTAGACCCACTACAGCCACGGAGATCAGAAGCTTCTTGGATTTGGCAGGTTACTACCGTCATTTTGTGGAGGGGTTCTCATCCATAGCAGCCCCAATGACTAAACTGACTCAGAAAGGAGCCCCATTTAAATGGTCAGACGAGTGCGAGGCGAGCTTTCAGAATCTCAAGACAGCCTTGACTTCAACACCGGTGTTGGTGTTACCATCAGGTTCGGGTTCTTTCACGGTGTATTGTGATGCTTCCCGAGTTGGAATTGGAGCAGTATTGATGCAGGATGGAAGGGTGATCGCATATGTGCCTCGGCAGCTGAAAGTCCATGAGAAGAATTATCCTGTTCATGACTTGGAGTTGGCAGCCATTGTTCATGCATTGAAAATTTGGAGGCACTACCTTTATGGCATGTCATGTGAGGTTTTCACTGATCATCGCAGTCTCCAGTACTTATTTAAGCAAAAGGATCAAAAATTGAGGCAGCGGAGATGGTTAGAGTTATTGAAGGATTATGATGTCACTATATTATATCACCCAGGGAAGGCCTTCGTGAGTTGATCCTTGAAAAGGCTCACAGTTCTAAGTATTCTATTCACCCAGGTGCAGCAAAAATGTACCACGACTTGAGGCAACATTATTGGTGGAGAAGGATGAAAAAGGACATTGTTGTGTATGTGACTCGTTGTTTAAATTGTCAGCAGGTAAAATATGAGCATCAGAGACCCGGTGGTTTGCTACAGCATATAGAGATTCCTGAGTGGAAGTGGGAGCGTATCACTATGGACTTCGTTGTTGGACTCCCACGGACTCAAAGGAAATTTGACGCAGTTTGGGTTATTGTGGATAGGATGACTAAATCATCAGATTTCATTCCTGTGGCGATTACTTATACTTCGGAGCGGTTGGCTGAGTTATATATTCGGGAGATTGTTCGGCTTCATAGTCTGCCCGTGTCTATCATTTCTGATCAGGGTACGCAGTTTACGTTGCACTTTTGGAGGGTAGTTCAGCATGAGTTGGGTACCCAAGTGGAGTTGAGCACAGCATTTCACCCTCAGAATGACGGGCAGTCCGAGCGTACCATTCATATTATGGAGGATATGCTCTGCGCTTGTGTAATTGACTTTGGAGGTTCGTGGGATCAGTTCTTGCCATTAGCGGAGTTTGCTTATAATAATAGCTATCAGTCGAGCATTCAGATGGCTCCTTATGAGGCATTATATGGTAGACGGTGCAGATCGCCAGTTGGATGGTTTGAGCCGGGAGAGGCTCGGTTACTGGGCACAGACTTAGTACACGAGGCCTTAGATAAGGTCAAGATTATTCAGGACAGACTTCGTGCAGCTCAGCCTAGGAAAAAGAGTTATGCCGATCATAAGGTTCGTGATGTGGCATTCATGGTTGGAGAGGGGGTATTGCTTCGTGTGTCTCCCATGAAAGGTGTTATGAGGTTTGGAAAGAATGGTAAGTTAAGACCTAGGTATATCGAGCCGTTTGAGATTCTTGATAGAGTGGGGGGAGGTAGCTTATACACTTGTGTTTCCTCCAGGGTTATCCTCAGTTCATTCGGTATTCCACGTGTCTATGCTCCGGACATATCATGGTGACCCATCCCACGTGTTAGATTTCAGCTCTATCCAATTGGACAAAGACTTGACTTATGAGGAGGAGCCGGTAGCCATTTTAGATCGGCAGGTTCGTCAGCTAAGTTCTAAGAGTTATCCTTCAGTTCGACTATAGTGGAAAGGCCAGCCCGTTGAGGCAGCTACTTGGGAGTCCGATTCGGACATGCAAAGTAAATATCCACACTTGTTCGCCAATTCAGGTAATTTTCTATGTCCGTTAGAGGACGAACGTTTGTTTTAGAGGTGGAGATTGTGATGAGCCAATGGGTCATTTTATGAATTTAGACTGAGTTATAGGCTTATTATCCATAAAAAGATTTATTTTAAGTACCTCTATTTGCGTGCGCAGTCTGGCAGTGAAACCGGAAAGCTTTTATGTGAAAATATGAGAAATAGTAATTTCTAGAGTTAAAATTTGATTATAGTTGACTTTGGTCAATATTTTGAGCAAACGGACCCGGATCTGTGTTCCAAAGACCCCGGGAGGTTCGCAATGAAATATGGGACTTGGGTGTATGCCCAGAAATGAATTCCGAGGTCCCAAGCCTTAGAAATCAATTTTTGAAAGAAATTATTTTGCTGAAATATTAATGAAATAAAGAAAAGAATTAATGTTTAAAACCATTGGTATCGGGCTCGTATTTTGGTTCCGGAGCCCGGTACAAATTTGTTATAGTATGTTAACTGTGAAATTTGGTGAAAAATAGAGTTTATTTGATGTGATTTGGATATCCGGTTGAGAAATTATGAACTTTAAGTATTCTTGAGAAAAATGATGAGTTTTGAGGTTTAATTCATAGTTTTACATGCTATTTTCATGATTTGATCGCACGATCAAGTCCGTATGATATTTTTAGACTTGCGTGCATGTTTGGTTTAGAGCCCCGAGGGCTCGGGTGAGTTTCGGATAGGCCATGGGGTGTTTTACACTTGCAAAAATCTAATTTTTTGATGTTATCTGATGTGAAACTATTTGTTCATCGCGTTCGCGTGATTCCAGTTGCGAACGCGTAGAGTAAAATTTGAGTTGGGCATTTTCTTGTTCTACGCGAACGCATTTGCCAAACATGCGAACGCGGAGGTCACCTGGGCTTGACCTTATGCGAACGCATCTTTGGCTATGCGAACTCACAAGGTAAAGTGGGCCTGGGGGAGGGGAGCCCAAATACACTATGCGAACGCAGCCAACCCCCCCCCCCCTACGCGATCGCGATGGACAATAAGGCCTGGCCCTATGCGAACGCGGGCAGCCCTATGCGAACGCATAGAAGGCCTGCCCATAAATTCACTCTTAAACACGGACAAAACCCTTTTTCTTCAGAAATTTCGAACTAAACAGCCCTAAGGACGATTTTCTTCATCAAAGTTCATCCCCAAGTTGTTGGTAATCAATTCTAAACTTTACTCTTTCAATTAACCAATATTTTTCATCACATTTAAATCAAAAACTAAGAATTTTCATGGTAAAAATTGAGGGTTTGGGTAGAATTAGAGAATTTTGTAAAAATTAAATCTTTACATCGAATTGAAGTCGGATTTCGAAACTAATTTTATATATTCGGGCTCGTGGGTGAATGGGCAAATGCAATTTGGTCCGAACCCCGAGTTTGGACCAAGCGGGCCCGGGGTCGGGTTTTAACTTTTTTATAGAAAACTTAGGAAAAATTATAATTTTCAGTATAGTTAGTTCCTTTAGCAGTAGTTAATGATATTAAGTTAATTATGATTAGATTCGAGTGTATTGGAGGTGAATTCAAGAGGAAAAGCTATAATTGAACAGTGAGTGGCCTGCGAAATTGAGGTAAGTGCTTGGTTTAACCTTGACTTGAGGGAATAGGAATCCCCAACTAAATTGTTATGTGAAATTGCATGTGAGTGGTGTATAGGTGTGGTGACGAGTATCTATGCACCACCAAATTGTCTGTTTACATGATCCCCTCCCCGTTTCGAATCTAATTGCTTCATGTTTTTAATTGTTTCATGTTCATTGTTGTCTTCCATAATTACTTGGCTTGTTATATTGTTGTAAGTCTTGTTGAAATCATGTTTGAGAATGTATTAGTTGTTTTCCTTGGTTTCATTGTGGTACATAAAGACTGAGTGGGTTGTCATTGTTTTACGAGATGTGTGTGTGTGTGTGTGTGTATATATATATATATATATATATGTACACACACACATTCCTGTTGGTTCATTTTGAGATATGATTTAGGAAGTTGTGAGAACTACCGTTTATTGTTTATGACTGTTGAGACAAAAGTATTGGGAAAGGCTTGGCCTGAATTGTGAAAGTTCTGATAGAAATAAATATATATGACTGTGATAAGGGTGGACAAGTGAAATAAATATATATGACTGTGATAAGCGTGGACAGGAGAAATAAATATATATGACTGTGATAAGGATGGACAGGGAAAATATATATGACTTGATAAGGGTGGACAGGGAAAATATCAATATATGACAGTGATAAGGGAGGATAATTATGCTTTACTGATTTTTATTACAAAGATTTGGAAGTTTATTGTTTTATCCTACCTTTTTTCCATATCTTGCACATTTGGTTATTTTAAATTAAAGTTTGCAAACTTGAAAAGTTGTGTGAAATTTTGGTGACAGTCGAGGCCTGGAATAGGCGACTGAGTTATTTTATTTATTCATTGTTGCAGTTATATTTTCTTGTTTGCGTAGAATTGTTTTATTAATTTATTGTATACATATATTGTCGCATGTTAGGTTATAATTGCCCCGCCTTAGCCTCATAACTACTTCGTCGGGGTTAGGCTCGGCACTTACTCAGAGCATGGGATCAGTTGTACTGATACTACACTCTGCACTCTTTTGTACAGATCCAGATACTGGCTAGCAGCAGAGACTTTTAGTTGCCACTATTCATTATCCGGAGGCAAGAGGTATATCTGTCGGCGTTTGCAAATCCCGAGAGTTTTCTCCTAGTTTGTAGAGACTGTTTTATATTTTCGCAAAACAATATACTATATATTTCAGCCCATTATTTGTAGTATTCTTTAATAGTTCGTGAATTGTGACACCAGAGCCTGGGGTAGTCTTAGAGTTATTTATATAATTAGTTCGTGGCTCGGTTTATTTATTTATTTATTATTTTATATTTGGAGTTATTCTTTGAAAACTATTAGATCAAGTTTACTTTAAATTTATTTTATTATGTTTAAATGGATAATCAAAGGAAAATAGCTAATCGAACTCTAACATTAGCTTGCCTAGCAAGTGCAGTGTTAGGCGCCATCACGATCCTTAAGGTTGAGAATTTGGGTCGTGACACCCTATGCAACCATTACAGTTCTCAGTACGGACATTACACATCCTAGCAGCCCCTTCCACTCCTACATGCATCCATTACACTTCCCAGTAGCCCCTTTCACTTCTTCATGCAACCATTACACTTCCCAGTAGTCAATTTCACTCCTCTATGCAGCATTACACTCCTCCATGTAACCATTACTCTCCTCCATGACTACAATTAATTATAGAAGCTTGTCTTTATCCATCCGCGTATACAGATTTTGGAATTTGTTTTTTTTAAAAGAAAAAATTCTGCCATATAGTGGCATGCACTTCACAGATTTTGGATTTTTCTTTATTAAAACTTCTGCCATATAATAGCAGTGCACTTCATAGGTTTTATCTCATAGTCTTAACCTTATAAGACTATAGTAATCCATGTAAATATTATTTGATCCTTGTTTAGGTTTAGGTTTAGGTTCTCTTTTGGTTTAGGTTCGTTTAGGTATAGGTTTAGTTTTAGGTTTAGGTTTAGGTTTTGATTTTCCGTTTTGGTTTTAAAAAAGTAGTCTTCTTAAAATAAATAAATATAACAATAATAAATGGAAAAAAGATAAATAATATTATAAAGAACAATCATATTAATCCATTACTTAGATCCATTTGAAATCATTACATATAACTAAAGAGAAGAAATTATCAAGCTAAGCATTAGTTAATCATAGCTCTTCAACAAAGAAGATCACAGCCCCTGATGTAGCCTGAACTAGTTCAAAGAGAAGAACATTCCTTTCTTCATATTATTGTCGACAATAAATTATTTCCACTCATTGACGAGTCTTCTCCGAACACCACTTGTGAGAGTCACATCCCACTCTTTATCATTACATCGAAGCATTGTTTTAACCGAAATAGGAGGAAGATAGCCACATATACTCTTTGCAAGAAACTGCAAGAACATAATGTAAAGATAGGGTTTATGGTTCATTGCTAGTTGGGATAATCAACAGTTAACAAATCATGAAAATTTAACAAAAATAAAATTACCAGATAATCACACTTAATGTACGATTTGGCACTTTCACCCGAAACCATGGATAAAATTCTTCTTCAATCCATATGTTAGCATTCATGTTTAGAGTATCTATTTTGTTTAAAGAGTTGGAGATATTGTTCTTGTGTTTAAAAGATATATAAAAAGTAAAAACTTTCAATTTTCCTCCAATCATATTTTTACTTTTCCATTTGTTTCCCTCTGAAAATTGTATTTAATATTTTAGTCCAAAAATGTCATCTTATTTTTCCTCCTAATAAAGAAGCTAGAATACATTAGTCCTAAAATTTAATCATGATTTTCCTTTTATTATAATTAAGATTAACCAATATATATATATATATATATATATATGTACTATTATAAATAAGGTCATGTATATGACGTTAATGAATAAAATTATAGACGGCTATTATACAAGTGGTTGATATTACTATGAATCACAACGATATAATTAGCATAGGTTATATGACTACAACCATATTAGTGAATGGACTTATATGGTCGCTACATGCCGATATGTATGACCTTAATGAATCAAATTATATAAACGGTCAATTACTATGAATCACAACGACATAATTAGCATAGGTTATATGACCACTACAATCATATTAGTGAATGACTTATATGGTTGTTGTAGGTCGATATGTATGACCTTAATGTATGAAATTATATAGACAACTATAATATAACTTTGTATCGCAACGATGTAATTACCATAGGTCATATGACTACTACAACCTTAGTCGGTGTACTTATATGGTTTCTATTGGCCGATACGTATGACCTTAATGAATGAAATTATATAAACGACTATAATATAACTATGAATCACAACGATATAATTAGCATAGGTTATATGACTACAATCATATTAGTTAATGGACTTATATGGTTTCTATAGGCCGATACGTATGACCTTAATGAGTGAAATTATATAGACGGCTATAATATAACTATGAATCGCAACGATGTAATTATCATAGGTCATTTGACTACTACAACCATAGCCGGTGGACTTTTATGGTGGCCATTGGCTGATACGTATGGCCTTAATGAATGAAATTATATAAACGGCTATAATATAACTATGAATCGCAACGATGTAATTAGCATAGGTGATATGACTACTACAACCTTCGTCGTTGGACTTATATGGTTGCTATAGGCCGATGCGTATGACCTTAATGAATGAAATTATATAAACGGCTATAATATAACTATAAATCGCAACGATGTAATTAGCATAGATCATATGACTACTACAACCTTAGTCGGTGGACTTATATAGTTTCCATTGGCCGATACGTATGACCTTAATGTATGAAATTATACAAACGGCTATAGTATAACTATGAATCGCAACGATGTAATTATCATAGGTCATTTGATTACTACAACCTTAGTCGGTGGCCATTGGCCAATACGTATGGCCTTAATGAATTGATGGCATCAATACGGGGATTGATGGCAGCAGTATGAATAACCAAGCAAATATGTACTTTTTCATATTATTTATTGTGGAACCACTTTATATAAGTTTTGATATGTTTGAGTTATAATACAAGAGTTTGTATGGGTTAGAGTTTGTAATGTTTTATGGATTTTTTTTTATGAACTTTGATATATGTTATATGAGTTATTCAAAATATTTTACTTTATCCTATAATAAAACTTTCAAATAGGAAACGAAAATTCAGCAAACGAAGTATTGTGTAATTTAATTTTTTTTAAGAAGTAAATTACAAACTCCTACTAATTGTCTTTGGAATCGTCACAAATTAAAAATTCAGTTTGTGACAGTTGTCGTGGAGGTTTTGAAATTGCCACAAACTGACAAAATAACTGCCACAATATGTTCAACAGTATAGGTGTTATTTTTTTCTCTAAGGGATGTGATTGTTAATAAAGGATACGAAGAATATTTGAATTATGGAGAATCAATCAAATTGAAATTAGGGGTATGTTAAGTGGAAGCAAAAACTGAAGTGGTGCCGGTTCATTTCAATAGTTACGGACACATCACTTAAGTTTATTTTATTTTTAATTTCTTTTTGTAATTAGGATATTTAAATTATTATTTACAAGGGTAGTTATGTAATTTGACTTTTAAGTTTTGGGTTTCCCACTTTTAATATAATATAGATAGGCTATAATTAAGATTAACCAAAATATATATATATATAATTATATATTTACTATTATATAAATAAGGTCATACATATGACGTTAATGAATGAAATTATATAGACGGCAATTATACAAGCGGTTGATATTACTATGAATCATAACGATGTAATTAGCATAGGTCATATGACTACTATAACATTAGTCGGTGGACTTATATGGTTGCTATAGGCCGATATGTATGACCTTAATGAATTAAATTATATAAACAACTATTATATAAATATGAATCGCAACAATGTAATTAACATATGTCATTTGACTACTACAACCTTAGTCGGTGGACTTATATGATGGCCATTGGCCGATACGTATGGCCTTAATGTATAAAATTATATAAACGGCTATAATATAACTATGAATCGCAACGATGTAATTAGCATAGGTCATATGACTATAATTTAAACGGTCAATATTACTATAACCTTAGTCAATGCTCAATTTAAATATTTCAAAATTAAATTGGCATCTAGGTCCCAAATCTATCAATTGAAGTCAAAATTAACATTACAAGGAGACTAAATATGCAAAATAATCATTTTAACTAGGTTTCAAGTCTGCATTTTACTAAACTTTATGTTCAAAAGAGCCTTTTTAAATTGTTGGTTGTGTATATATACACACTCACCCAAACAACCCTAAAGACATAAACACATAATTTTACCCAAACCCTAGAAAACCAAATATGGAATCCTCTCCCATCAGTTCTGCCAAACGAACCCTCTTTTACTCCTCTTCTGATGACAACGACGAAGAGCATAATCCGATATTTGAAGTGATTATGAAAGAGTCATTCATCAGTCTCGACTATCTGGTATTTTTTTTTTATAAATAATTAAACCAATAACCTCCAGCAGTGTGGGTTTTTTTATGGGGGGAGGGGAGGGGGTTAAATGAGTTTCTTATTACTAATGATTTTTTATTCTATTTCCAGCATATTCCAAAACGAATGTACGAGTATCTTCCTGAAACAACAAGCACTGCGGTTCTTCAATATGGTGGCAGAGAGTGATTTTTAGGATTGACCATTGGTGAACGAAGAACGCTCAAGGATGGCTGAAAAAATTTTGTGGTGAATTATGATATCAAGCGAGGTTATGTCGTGAATTCAGTTGGTTGAATTTTTGCCATTGTTTATTGTCTTCAAAGTGGAAGTGAAAGGACAAGGAACTTCTGAAGATCCGGTTGAAATTAATTAGTTTTAGGTTATGTTTGTGTTATTTTTTCTTTTGTTTTTTTAGTTTTAGTTTGTAAGTTCATCCAGTTGTTTTATGTGTAATTTCATTGTCGTTTTGAACTATGAATGATATCAATTTAAGTTTGTACATTATGTTCATTCTTCATTCAATTATATATATATATATATATATATATATATATATATATATATATATATA
>ML399313.1:0-18382 GCA_005239525.1 Nicotiana knightiana | reverse complement strand
AAAGGGTTAAGCAGTCATCATCTAAACTATATACCTTCGAGTCCCGTATGTTTTTCTTTTTTAGGAAAAGGACCACAAGGAAGGAATAGTCAAGTGCTCGAGATTTCATTCTTCAAAGCTCAAACACTTGGGGGACTATACAGTATAGAAGGCAAAGAAGAAGCAAAGAAGACTATCAAAAAGTCAAAGCTCAAGCCTGAAGATCCATCTTCCCAACAAGTCAAGTACTATGAACAAAATCAAAGAGCCAAAGACAAAAAACACAAAGCCTGATTCAAAAACCTTCAAAAAAAACATATTCATAAATGTAAATGAATGTTTAGGTTAAGGGCAGAATATGAGATACGGATAAAAATGCACATCCTTGTACTTAGTCAAAAACTGTTGTAAATAAAAACAGTTACTGATGAGAAAAGTATTATCCTTGTATTTATTCAAAAGCTGTTGTAAACAAAAACAGTTACGGGTAAGAATTCATACCCGTATATTTATTCAAAAAAACTGTTATAAATAAAAACAGTTATACCCTTGTATTAATTCGAAAAAGATGTTACAAAAGAAAAACAGTTACGAGTACAAGTTTATACCAAATTTGTTGTAAGAAAAATAGTTGCAAAGGAGTTATGGACGATACACAAACACATGTAAAATGTTGTGAAAGTTCGAAACAATACAAAGACTTTCTTAAAAAACATTGTCAAAGAAAAACATGTGAAATTCCTATCTCTCTTTTGTACATTTACACCATTATGAATTTGAGACGTCTTCTTCATTAAGTGTTGATCAAAAAAGGGCCCTCTTTTATAAATCGTGCCTATTACGAAAACGTACGAAAAATCTAAGCATTTTTTAAAATGCAAAGTCAAAAACTCAGAGGTAAACCAAAAACCTCAAAAAGAAAGCATGCAAAGATTTAAGAGTGAAAACAAAAACTCAAAGGAATCGAAAGTCATGTCGATATTACTATTAATATATAGTGTCAAAAAAACTAAGTATTAACTTAGTCTAAGCCTAATTTGTTTATACAAAAGTTGCCCCTAAGTTGTCAGTTGGGGACTTACAAAGGACTGAATTTTACCCCCAATAGGACCGGGGGTAACCACCAATTGTTCCAAATAAAAAAAAAATGACTAGGTTCCATAAACTCTTTCACTAGATGGGGGTTATCTTCACTGGATAGAGGAGGAGCTTGAGATGGCGAGGCTTGTGCAACAGCTTCATCAGGGACCTCAACTTCAGGTGATGAGAAATTCTGACTCTGCTGAGACTTTTCAATCGTCTCTTTGGTTTTGGCAATTTCAGCTTCGACGTCAAAATTCTCTTGGCCCATTTCCGTCAATATGTCAAGTCGGGCATTCAAATAAGCCCAATTAACATCGACAGCTTCTTTTTCCTCAAGAGCCTCATAATCTTTCTCCCATTGTTCAGCTTCGGCTCTTAGCTCATTTCTCTCAGCCACGGCAACATCATGAGAAGCCTGCAAAGGATCAAGAGATCTGTCCAGAAACTGGACCTTATCCGATGATTTACGGAGGTCTTCTTGGGTCTGGGTGAGCAATTGTACAAGTTCACCAGAGTATGCCTCCTTCTGATCCAACAAAGCCTTCAGGCTCCTAATCTCTTCGGTGGCATAGAAAGCTGCTCCGCAAAGGAAGACTCCAAGATGTTTTTATCCTTACCTGCCTGATTTGAAAACGCCTTCTCTATGGCCAGTTCCGCTGCAATAACTTTGATTTGTTGTTCCAAGGTACATTTCTCCTCCTTCATTGCCTCCATATCAAGTTGTAGACTCTCGTATGGCTCCTTCCAATTGTCAGCCTCGGTATGGAAGTCATTTGCTGATTGCTCCATTTGAACGACTCTCTTCATCAATTTTGTGCCTATAAGGTTGATCTGCATAAAATGATAAGTTAGATACGGTAAAAGAAAATATAATATATACATATGAAGAAGGAGCAAGTTTTACCTTTAAGGACGAGTGCACAATCTCGTTCATCCAAGTTAAGGAGCTATGACTTTCCAGCTTAGACTTCTCAACCGGGCCTATCAAGGGCTTTAACTATACATCAGCCTGGCCCGACTTTTTCAAGAGGCTGCCTCCCGTAGGAACCTCTATCACAATTTGCTTCATCACCCCCTGCTGGAAGACCCTACTTCAACAGTAGAAGGCACAGAAGTGGGGGTAGGTGAAGGAGTCACGGGCGGAGTAGGCTGAGGGGAAGAAATAGCAATGGGAGCAGAAACAACAACGGGAGCAATAAATAGAAGTTCTGCAGGAGCAGGCGGAGGGAAAATAGCAAGAGGAGCTTCATCAGAAACTGTACCAAAACCTTGTTGGAACAGGTGATCAATGTACTCACGAACAGGAGAGGGAGTTGCATCTTCAGGAGCGGAAGGCTCTGATTCAGGTATGGGAGAATCAACAACGGGCACAGATTCATCGTCAGAGACGACCCTCCTCCTACGTGACCTATGAACCAGTGAACCCTCCTCTTGTTCCTCTTCATCCTCTAAGGTCCGGGACCCACTTGCCTTCCTTTTCGACGAGGAGGATCCAACAATGATTTCCTGAGCCTCAGTTAGGGACAGCTTTGAAGCGGACACAGCCGCAGAAGAAATTCCACGAGCAGGAAACCCTACCAAATGAAAGGGATCATATAAAGCTCAAAAAGGGAAGAAGTAAAAAGAAAAACCCTCACTTACCATGGTTTTTCACCTTCCAACCAAACCTCGAAGAGAGGTACTTCCAAGAACGTTCTTCTAAAGGAGTGATTAACAAAAGTTTTTCTACCCAATCATGGAAACTGTAGACATTCCTGACGGTTCCCATGGTTGCTGCAAAAGGAAAAGAAATAGTCACGATACTGATAGTTTATCGAAAACAAAAAAAAAAAGGAAAGTGAGCAAAATTGTACTCACGTGCAAAGTTCCACTTCTCAGGGAATGGGAGATTTTCTTCACCTACTAAACCTGCAATAGGTACAGCAACATACCGAACATACCACCCTCTATCTTTGTCATCATCCAGAATAACTAACACTCTTTTACTCCTAGCCGCGAGAGTAAAAACTCCTTGGCGAAATAACATCGGGGAATAGAGGTGAATAAGATGATGGAAAGTAAAGGGGACAGAAGTTAAATTGGCCAAATACCTAAGTCACGCAACCACTCTCCAAACAAGAGGACCGACTTGTCCCAAGCAAACATTGAAGAATCAACAAAATTCAATGATAACAGGGTCTATGGGAGGCTTGAATCCTAATGTGAAGGGATAAGTATAAACATAAGAATACCCAGTCCTATAAGAGGTTATTCTTTGGTTATCATTAGAACAACAACAGGAAAGTCAGACTTCCAACAATAGTCCCTGCATACGAGTGACACTAAACCCTCTGTTATTTGGGTAGGATAAAGGTCAGCACTATCATGTGATGACATGGAAGAAAGCTTCTTAATCATGGCCTCACTATCCTTGGCAAAAGAATACTCGGTAGGAATGACCTCATCGACTCTCGGCTCACGTGGTGGTTCATTGTGTTCGCTACTCTTTGATGAAGATCTAGAAGCCCTAGCCCTCGAAGAAGACAAAGAAACAGTAGACCTAGAAGATGGCGGAGGAGTAGTATGGGAAGAAGAACCCCTAGAAGGTGTAGAACTTAAGCTCCTAAGTCTACCGCCCCTCCTACTCCGTGATGGAGCAGAAGAAGGAGTCAATTCATCTACAATAATGACCTTTTTAGATTGTTGGTTTAAAGAAGACGTGTTTACGAGGATGAAGAATTTACAAATAAAGAAAGAAGGTTAGAAGTTTTTCGTGAAAGTAAAGAAAGGAAAAGGGGTATTTATACTCAGAGGCGACTGTCAAAAAATGGAAAAAACAGTGATGTGAAAGTCATAATTGAAGTTGTCACTTCGTAACTGATGCAGCCGCAAAAAGCCCTAAAAGGCGCTGAATAATTGCAGAATAAATCCGGGAATGTCACGTGGCACGGGTATTAAATGGAAGTGACAAGTGACGCATATATTCAGAGACAGATGCAATGGTACGAGTGATGTGGCGGCAAAATATTCCTGCCATAAATGAGTATCCACTTACCAAATATTTAATCGATAAATAAATGGTAAGTGAGGGGACTATCTGTATTGGTAAAAATAGTCTTCACACGTGTACTAATTATGATGACAAAGCAATCCATGTGGAGCAATGAAAACATGACAACTGGACGAGACTTTACGAAGAGATACGAGACAAAGAGGAATGGAATTACATACCCACGAGGTAATCAAATACGGGAATCTTAATCTAATTGAGGAGATGAAGAAACACGGTCAGAATTAAGCAAGGCAGAATAAAGGGCAGATTCGAAGATCTTCAATCAATGAGTCAAACGTTACATAATCTTCACGCAAAAGTTACGATTAATCATTGTAACATTACATTAATGTCATTATTAGTCATTAATGCTCAATCACTGAAAAGAGTAGACGTTATATTAAGAAATTCCCTATAAAGGGGAGTAAAATATAACTTGTAAGGACACGTTCGAACCACTATTGAAATATACTTACTTTTTACGCATCTTTCTGCTTTCTATTTACGAATTTACTTACAATTATTAGCATATTCTTTGGTTATCAGAAACCCGTGTTTTTCTTAAAATAGCTTTGGCAGAGAATCTAATTCTTTGGTTAAATATTAATGTGTTGGGTTGAAAGATTTATGTTCCATAATTGTGCTAAATGTTTACCATGTCATCATGCTATTTGAGAACGTGATTATGATTTTCCCAACTCCTTCCCTTATGTGTGAAATGCCTTATATAGTAGTACTTATCGACATGGATGATGATGTTATTTGAATGAATAAAAAAGGAAGGACTTAAATTGTAAAATGCGTTCAAGGGCCAAGAACTACTTAATGAATTAGGCTAATTATTCCATGTAATGAAATATGGGAAGGAAAGGTGAATTGAGTGAACAATTGAAAGAGGGGATGTCTCAAGTGAGATGGCTTAGCTGATCGGGCCAAGATCGGACACCATGTTGTACACATGGTGGTACTTATGCTGGATTACTGATTATTATTATGGATATGGGTGATGTCTCACTTGAGATGACTTAGCCAGTCGGGCCGATACCGGACTCCATGTAAGAACACGGTGGCATTGTGAGTTGTGGCAATTGGCACTAAGATTATCAACCTAAAAAGATGGAAAATTGAATCAGAAACTATCTGATCCTTTCTTGGTGTTTCTTTTGTATTTCTGTGAAGCACTTATTGATTATTAAGACTGCCTTCTCTTTGTTTCACTGTCCATTCTTCTAAGGTTGGTGTTTGCCTTTACATACTAGTATTATTCGACAGTACTAACGTCCCTTTTGCCGGGAGCGCTACATCTTTGAATGGATGTAGGTGGTTCCATCGCAGATAGCGCTGATCGCAAATAGTGGTGCCTTCTCTCTCTCTCCTCACAGTAGTCATGGTGAGACCCATTTCTTCCTGGGGTTACGTAATTCTTCTTTTGTATAAGTTACCAAATTTTGAGGTATAGTAGGGGTCTTGTTGCCGGCATTGTCATGATTGTCTTTTGTATCATTAGAGGCTCCATAGACGTTGATATGGGTCATGTAAGGATATAGGAGTGGTCACTAGATTAAGTTGTATTTTGAAACTCTTTTCCCACTAAATTGTAAACTGTATGTACTTTGGAAACTTAACTATGGCATAATGTATATAATGAAAAATGGGCTAGCAACGTTTATGCATGTATATCTGGTTCTTCCCCTGTTTAGCAAATGGTAACGCGTCTTCTTTTCGTATCATGAATGAGTCGGGTAGGAAAGGTCTAATAGGCTTGCTCGACTGGGTTCACTCGGTTGAGTGTCGGTCGTGCTCCCCGAGGTTGGGGCGTGACAGACCCTCGGGCCCGCATCTCAGAATCCGGAAATTTTTATAAAAATCCGAACACCCATTCCAATATGAGTTCAACCATACAAAAATTATCAAATTCCGATACCATTTCGTCCCTCAAATCATGATTTTTCATTTTAGAAATTTTCTTCAAAAACCAACACTTTCCCCAACCAAAAACACAAATTTAATGATAGAAATGAAGGTAAAATCATGGAATACATTAAATACTAGGTGGAGAACACTTACCCAATCGATTAGCTTGAAACCCCCAAAAGTCGCTCCTAAATCTGGAGTCCAAAACTCAAAATATGAAGAAAAATAGCCAACCCTCGAGTTATATGAATCCGCTAGGACATCCGCACCTGCAACAAAATTAGTCGCTTTTGCGCAACCGCATATGCGCATGACCAGCCGCACCTACACTCCACTCCGCTTTTGCGCTTAAGGATCCGCTCTTGCGGCGCCGCACGTGCGCTCCAATTCTCCGTATCTGCAGAGACTACCCAGACCAGATTTTCCCGCACCTACGCCTCCTCCTTCGCACCTGCGCCCAAGGTCTGCAGGTGCGATTAAACCAGAACTCAGCCCACTCCAAAACCATGAAAATTATCTGAAACTCATCCGAACACACCTGAGGCCCTCGGGACCCCGTCCAAGCACACCAACAAGTTCCATACCCCAACACGGATCAGCTTGACGTATCGAATCACATCAAACCACGACGAAACTACGAATCGCACCATGAATCGAGGAAAGCGAAAACATTTTTTTTACTAATTAGTCAATACTTAAGACAATCTAAATTATTCAGTTTTCAGAGGCAATAACCATTCGGCTTAGAGTATGCATTTTCACTAAACCTATTTATTAAATTAAATGTAGTAATATTATATTCCTTTTCACTAAAAGAGTTTCTTCCGTGTAAACATATCTATAAAATCAAGATTCTTCCTACATTTGCTTGCTTGTGAATGTCAACTTGTGCCATTCCAGAAGCCTTTTAATTCATTACTCCTTCAAATATAGGCGGTCTATGAGTTTGGAATTCTAAATCCTTTAAATTATGTGATTTCAAATTAATAATTTATAAATATTTAATGAATTAATCAAAACAAATACATGATTTAGACCAAAACTACTGAATTAACTAATGGGTTTGCTTACATTTATAAAGTCTCAAATTGGGAGTTACTCAAGTATGGGAGACTACAAATTCTTCCAAAAGTGATCATATTCAAGAAGCCTTGGATAATATGTATATCCATATTATATGTCGGTTAACCCATTTTTTATTTGTGTTAAATATGGACCTGGTCCAATAATTTTTCCGATTTTACATTACCCGCTTTCGACCGGTCCTATATTCGATCCAATCTGACCCCGCCCGTTTGCCACCCCTGCCCTCAACAAAGCATCAAGTCTATATTCTAGTAATGTGATTTAGTGATAGTTGTTTTCTATATGCCTTCTAGTGAGTCCATAATTTCATTAAAGGTCATAAAACCAGTAACTTCTGAACTATATAATAGACTTTTCCAAAAAAATAACCAACGATGCGGAATTACGTACACCTTTTCAATTTCTTTTGACCTAGTCCTTGGATATGTTCAAGTGTGAACGTTTATCGTCATACTTCTAGTCTTCTAGACCAACAAAGTTTTGCTGTCTTAAATTAAAGCACAAGAATTATATTCCTTTTCACTAAAAGAGTTTCTTCCGTGTAAACATATCTATAAAATCAAGATTCTTCCTACATTTGCTTGCTTGTGAATGTCAACTTGTGCCATTCCAGAAGCCTTTTAATTCATTACTCCTTCAAATATAGGCAGTTTATGAGTTTGGAATTCTAAATCCTTTAAATTATGTGATTTCAAATTAATAATTTGTACATATTTAATGAATTAATCAAAACAAATACATGATTTAGACCAAAACTACTGAATTAAGATAAAATTAACCAATCATGATCCAAATAAGGAACTCCTGATAATTTCCATCTAGCCGGTTCCAATGAAAATATGTCATATTATCATCTATGCTCATGATGAGCTGATATATATATTTGATAATGGAAAAATCAATCCAAATTTATTGTCGATTTGTCGTATTTCTAAGACATATTAACAATCATGATCAGAATTCTAAATTTTATGTTAGGCAAATTAGATAAAACTGCCGGTAGTTTACAAACTTTGATCGCAACTTTTACATTAAAAAGATGAGGTTCCAACTACTTATATTACAATATATATATATATATATATATATATATATATATATATATATATATATATATATATATATATATATATATATATATATATATATATAAGAATCCGACTAGCTAACAAACTTTCACTCAAATACTATAATAGAACTCTAGCATGAACATTAGTACGTAATCAGTTGAGACGATTATTTTTTCTTCTTTTTTTTTGGCATTTTGAATTCTCTGTTTTTTAAGTTTGTTATACTTCATACTTTACCAACAACACAAATTCAATAATCTTCCATAAAATAGGGTTTGGAGAGGGTTAGATGTACACAAGTCACAACCTTACCCCAGAGGCGGCTCGATGATATTGGAGGCCTAAAGCCAAACCGTAATATAAAGCCTTAAACTTGTTTAATAAATTTAAATATATTAGTTGAAGTTTATTCCTTTTACTTTTTGAAATGCAGTTTCATCTTAACGATGTAACTAACCTCTTTAATCTTTGCTGAGACATTACTAATTTTTTATAAGATTTTATTAAGTTTAATTGTGAACTTTTTCTTTTCACATGACCGTCAACATAACTCATTGTTTAGCATTGCCTCCTAAAGTAATAATCTAATTAGCTTGAAGCATGCCCACAGAGATCTTGAAATAAAACATCTTAAATAGTTAGAGTTATAAATAAAATTTATTCAAGTTGGAGTAAGAAGAACTAGCTAGAAAGTAATTGGAGATTTAATTGTCTTTCACTTTCATTTGAATTTTCTCGACCAGTTCCGAAAAAAGACAATATAAATATAAAACTATGTATTAACAATTGGTGACAAGGTAGCAAAAGATGGTTGAAAAAATTTCTTATCACTATTTAATAATAAATATATTAAACAATTAAATTACATATAAAAAGAGTAGCTTTTGGGACCTTTAATTTTGTGAGGCCTAAAGTGGCCGCTTAACTTAGTAGCCGGGAGGTTAAGCCGTCTCTACCTTATTCCTATCCTGAAGGGACAAAAAAGTTGTTTCGATAGACCCTCGGCTAAAGAATGGATGAAAAAAATAAGCAAGGAATAACCGAAGCCAAGATCCTTCACATTTTACGGTTAATACAAAAGTAGGTTAATAACCATTTAAAGAATTTTTAAATAGCATGATACTAAACTAGCTATGACTATAACTCATAATAGTCTATAGAAAATAAAAACATACTATACCATAAAGCAAATTATTGCTTAGTAATGACTTAAGCACTTTCTACTGACAAACTAACAACTGAAAAGACAAGATGGTTAAGATTTTACCTCTTGACAAATATGAACCGTTGATCTTCTTTTTCCTCGAAAAGCCCAGCTGATCCAACGCTTCAGAAACAAAAGAAGACTTTCTCCGCTGAAAATTATTACAAAGTCGTAACACATTTGACCGAAGCTTCGTTCGTAGAGACCTCAAGCACCAGAAATGAAACTTCCAATATGTAGCGACAAAATTATCTTTAGACGAATTCCTTATCTTCAATTCGTATATATATATTTCCACTTCCCTATCCACTCTCCATTGAAACATTCAGTCTACTCCTTCTACAGCTTCTCTCAATTTCATTATCTTTAATTTCTCAATTCTTGATACTCTCGAGTTCATATATTGGACCTTTGCAATGGAATGTTTTGATGAATATTTTGCATTGGAAAAAATTCGAAACCATCTTCTCGGGGATTTCTCCCCAAAAACTTTGAAATTTGGGGCGGAATTAACGAGTACTAGGACGTGTAGTGATATTATGACGGAGAGTTCTAGCTCTCAATCGGAATCTGCTAGTTCAGACTCTCTTCCCTTTGATTTTCTCTCCGATTCATTCGATTTTGAAGCTGATTTCTTTCAATTTGGAAATGAAGTTTCAAATTCGAGCTCGGAATCGGCAAATTCAGTGCATAATTCAACCAATTTCATCAAACTCGAATTGGAGCCAACGATTTCGAGCTCCCATTACGAGAAATCTCAAGTAATCATTGACCTTACCTCACCTAAGTTGAGTAACGTTAGTGATCGGAAACCTTCATTGAAAATTGATTTACCGCCAGTGAAGAAATTTGAGTGGATCGGTTTCGGTAATTCGACGACTCAATCGAATTCAATCGTTTCGGTGACTATGCAACAGAAGGGGAAAACTGAAGAGAAGAGGCATTACAGAGGAGTGCGACAGCGGCCGTGGGGGAAGTACGCGGCGGAGATCCGAGATCCTACACGCCGTGGTGCTAGGGTTTGGCTTGGAACATTTGACACCGCAATTGAAGCAGCAAAGGCTTACGATAGAGCCGCATTTAAGATGCGCGGAAGTAAGGCGATATTGAATTTTCCGCTGGAGGTGGGGAAGAACCTGTCGTATTCAAGCTCCGCCGTGGACGGCGGTGTGAAGCGGCGGAGAGAATCGGATAAATGTGGAGAAGAGAAGGAAGTGAAGAAAGTGGAGAGGTGTAAGGAAGAGGAGTCATGGCCATTAACTCCGTCAAGTTGGAACTTCCTTTGGGAACAGAATACTAACGGAATGCTTAACCTCCCGCCTTTATCACCGTTATCTCCTCACCCGCGATTGGGCTGTTCGCAGCTTATTCAAATCTGAAGTGACTACACAATACTTCCACTTTATGAATTTTGAGGGAAAACATAAAATAAGAACACTACTAGAAGTGTTTTGTATGCATTAACATAAAACAAATTATACGATAAGTTTCTCGACTCTAGAAAATTTCTTTTATTTCTCATTCGTCGTATATGATACTCACTTTAGAGCCCGACTAATCCTATTGCACGATGATAAGTCTAACTACGCTCTCAACCAATTAGCCTGTGTTTGTGTTATACGGAACAAATAATTTGAACTTGGGTCTATGAAGAAAGTGCCTTGTTCATGTTATTGTGTTAAATCTACTGCCTCAGTACGTATTGAGAATGTTGTCAATTGCTCTTGAACGCTGCAATCTTGTTGCATATGCTTCCTTTAAATTTGTTAGGTTTCTTAAGTTGCTTAGCACGGTGCAACCAAGTATTTGCTTATACGTTCTTGGGATCAATAAAAATGATAAAGTAGAGAAGTTTAAATTAATTGAAAGCTAGCTGTAAGTAGGGGTGTTTAATGGGCGGATCGGGCGGATAATTACGCTTTGGTTCGGCTTATCGATTATCGGATTATAAATGTAGTAATCTGCTAGCCACCTAATAAGACAATGGGCGGATTTGTTTCGGATTAACGATTATAGGGCGGTTTAGAGGAATTCAATTCATGTCCATTCATAATTCATGAGAAGCCAGAGACGGCTCCCATTACCTACAGATAATTCTATCATTCTATGATATAATTTTGTACGCATTTGCAACTGTTTTGGACTTGAATCTTATATGAATATATCTGATTATAATTTGATCACAGAAAAGCCCTTAGGAATGCTAATCAAAATAACAACTTTGAACTTACAACTACTCATGCAACAATGTAGTGACAAGTTGCTATTACTTTACTGTGCTATAATATGAGCTAACTATCTGTTCACAGGCTTTTATTATTTCGCCCCTCTAGCTGTAACAATATAAAAATTCTTAACGGGTTAATGGTTTACCCGATAAGAAAATTGAGTAATCTGCTCCCAAACCGTTAAGGCGTTAATTATAAAATTTCAATTTGCTCACCATCTATTACCCCTATAATCTGATACTAATAAGCCAATAAACCATCGGTTAGGTTCAGTTAACGGTTTCGATTCGATTTTGATCAACAGCCCTAACTGTAAGTAAGTTTTAGTTTTTTTGTACAGCGTTCAGATCTACACAGACTGTATTGAATAAGGAGTATTACTTGTCAATTTTCACAAAACATAACCTTAAATGTATGACTCTAAATTGTAAAATCCTCTCTTCTGAAAATGCAGTGAGTTCAAGGATTCACTCTTTTTCTCTTGCTATATATATAAATTAGCAACTTTGCTACTGATCTGCCTTTCATATTTGAATTGCTGGATCGATCTATAAAGAGATGGCAGTGCCAGTGGGTGTTTTCCTCCCATTCCTTACCTCTATATATTTGCTACCTCAAATCAGTGGCGGAACCACATACAACCGAGGGTGTCAACCGATACCCCTTCATCGGAAAATTACACTGTTTAACGTTGTAATTGCTTTTTAAATATGTATATAAACTATACAATGACACCTCTAGGTGAGTTTATTTTCTAATATTTTGACTTCCCTTAATGAAAATTCTGGCCCTGTCATTGTCTGCAATAACCTATATTATAACACGTTTAGTAACTTTTGTTTTTGGTTGAATTACCCTTGTCTTATAAATATTCTATGCAATTTAATTAGTCAAATAACCCTCTTAATTAATATTATTAAGTGAATTCTTGAATGAGTGTGTTGGCTAAAAAGTCGCTATAGCTTATTCAGAAAGAGTGCCTTTTATTTTGTCGATAAAAATTTCTAATAGGGCCAGACACGAAATGTGTGTGTTTGAATATTGATATTGTCAGATGTCCCATTTACTTTCTCTTTAGTCTATTTTTAAGAAAACATTTAATATTTTTTTATATTTTGCAAAGTAGATAATTTAAACTTCTCATTCTATTCTATTTTTATCTTTTGGGGTTGGGTAAAAGCTGGGCGCTGCACTGAAGGAATTGTTATTTGATAGGAGGAAGAAATGTGAAATCAAATTTCAGCTTTGAATGGGAGAAATAAATGTTTGTATTAGGGCAAGCTGTCTATATCATACTTATCTCGATCTTTCTTCGAATTCTGTCTGAATGCGGTGTTGGGATATACTATTAACCATGCGGTTTAGATATAGTATTTTGTTTTATTCTTTATGGAATAACTATTTATTTAATTTATTCAATTCAATAAACTACTATTTTAAATAGATCATTTGTTACATGTGTGTCCTTTTAGTTATGTAGTAGACTATTTAGTGTATGGAGTCTTAGCTCATGTACAGAAGATTAAATTGTTGGTTCTCATAATTAATAAACTATNCTTGTGAATGTCAACTTGTGCCATTCCAGAAGCCTTTTAATTCATTACTCCTTCAAATATAGGCGGTCTATGAGTTTGGAATTCTAAATCCTTTAAATTATGTGATTTCAAATTAATAATTTATAAATATTTAATGAATTAATCAAAACAAATACATGATTTAGACCAAAACTACTGAATTAACTAATGGGTTTGCTTACATTTATAAAGTCTCAAATTGGGAGTTACTCAAGTATGGGAGACTACAAATTCTTCCAAAAGTGATCATATTCAAGAAGCCTTGGATAATATGTATATCCATATTATATGTCGGTTAACCCATTTTTTATTTGTGTTAAATATGGACCTGGTCCAATAATTTTTCCGATTTTACATTACCCGCTTTCGACCGGTCCTATATTCGATCCAATCTGACCCCGCCCGTTTGCCACCCCTGCCCTCAACAAAGCATCAAGTCTATATTCTAGTAATGTGATTTAGTGATAGTTGTTTTCTATATGCCTTCTAGTGAGTCCATAATTTCATTAAAGGTCATAAAACCAGTAACTTCTGAACTATATAATAGACTTTTCCAAAAAAATAACCAACGATGCGGAATTACGTACACCTTTTCAATTTCTTTTGACCTAGTCCTTGGATATGTTCAAGTGTGAACGTTTATCGTCATACTTCTAGTCTTCTAGACCAACAAAGTTTTGCTGTCTTAAATTAAAGCACAAGANCCGACTTCTTGTGCTAGTATACTCAGTGTATATTGAACAGACCAAGTAGAGAAAAGATGTTTTTATACTGAATATATAAACCATTTTCTCTAAATTCATTAAATGAGCTTATACTCCTAATTTTGATATAATTGTTATAATCAATGTAATTTGTTTATTGTTTTGATTTATCAAAAGGTACGACTCTATTCAGAGTTAGTGTATGCATAATAGATTGGACAATAACGAAAGTGAATAATAATTAGTTGATAGAATCCATGACTCGGTTCTGAGTTTGATGATATNCTTGTGAATGTCAACTTGTGCCATTCCAGAAGCCTTTTAATTCATTACTCCTTCAAATATAGGCAGTTTATGAGTTTGGAATTCTAAATCCTTTAAATTATGTGATTTCAAATTAATAATTTGTACATATTTAATGAATTAATCAAAACAAATACATGATTTAGACCAAAACTACTGAATTAAGATAAAATTAACCAATCATGATCCAAATAAGGAACTCCTGATAATTTCCATCTAGCCGGTTCCAATGAAAATATGTCATATTATCATCTATGCTCATGATGAGCTGATATATATATTTGATAATGGAAAAATCAATCCAAATTTATTGTCGATTTGTCGTATTTCTAAGACATATTAACAATCATGATCAGAATTCTAAATTTTATGTTAGGCAAATTAGATAAAACTGCCGGTAGTTTACAAACTTTGATCGCANTATAAGTTTTCATGTGAAAACCCGACCGGTGGATTTTGTATCCGTCACATGAAATAGTTTAAGCAGAATTCTAAAGGATATAATTAGTTGATTAAATTAAATTTTTAGTGATTTAATTTGATTAACTGGTATTTGAGATCTTAACATGAGGAGTTAAAATAAGTATTATTGAATTTTCGAAATTCATATTGAGGAGTTCAATTGCAATTTTTTAGTGGAATAAATTGCAATTAATTATAGTAAGAATTAATTCGTGCTAATTTCAAATTAATGTTATAATTGGTAGCCTCTTATTATTTATGTGGTCCCTGCTATACCTAGTAAAAATCTGAACAAGACTTGGGTAAAAGTGATTTGGGAGAAAAGTCATTTTATAGAGCTGGAAAGCAGAATCCTACACGTTTTTGGTAGCACAATTTCGGCCAAAATATAACTCTACTTAAGGAAGACTGATTTCACCTAGTTACTCACTTTTGAGAGTTGTATTGTTTTTGCGCACCCAAAAACAAAATCGTCCAAGGTTTTACTAGGCATATAGTAGAAGACTGCAGTGCTGGATTCTTGCTGTTTGGAAGATTTCTGCAACGATTTCAAGAGGTTAGTGCTTCTAATCTTGTGATTATATCATTATCTAGTGTACATGTATTTGATGCCTGGTTTGGATGCTTGCTTTCGCTACGCATGTTCTAACAGGCGGCGTTGCATCTCGTGGCGAAGTCACATGTTCATAAGGGTGGTCAACTGACCATCCTTCGTCGGAAAAAAAAGTATATACAGAGGTAAAATATATGTTTTAGAGGTAGATAACACATATTGAATACTCTTTATCGAGAATTTTTTTCACTTCTTTTAAATTTAAACACCCTTAAAAAAATTTCTAGCTTCACCACTAATTGCATCGGGTTTCCCTTGTTTGCAATGATTCTAGAAGTGAACCAAAAGTAAAACCTTCGAGAAGTTAACAGAAAAAATAACAATACTTGTACGTAAATAATTAGCTGAGGAAACTGCAATTTCAAAGTCCAGATCTAAAACGTTAATTGCTTATTCTAGATGTCAACCTAGTTCCTCAGCAGTAAGATCGAAGAGCAAAGTGAAATAGACCGTTTGACTGCATTAAATGATATTCAAAATACAACGTCAAATCTGAAAATCCTAACAAATCAAAACCCTAAAAATAGTCAAATTGTTATTGCATTTAAGCATACGACATGTTCATCAATTTCCTCTCTACGTGCCTATATTACCATCTTGCATGTTATTGTTTTTCACTATTTTTTGTGATTTGCTGTTTACTTTGAATCAAAGACAACGAGGGTCTTCATTTATGTATTATTTGATTGTTGTGTGGTCAGAATTTTCTTTTTCATCGTTTTTTAATCTCAATTATTTGCGTTTATTCCGTGGACTTTGAATTAGTTTCACTTAGACAAAACAGCTGTCTCATTGTTTTTGTTTTCTTTGGGGTATGGATTGACCGAGATTTGACTAAGGGGGGCATTCTATGTCAGGCTTGTGACTCTCTCTTTTTTTCTTTTTTAAAAAAAAATAAAAAATATTTTCCTACGCTGTGGAACTCGAATGGACTTGATTTAGAGTTAATTTCTCAGAAGATCAATGAACTAATAAAAATTATCTAAGAGACTTGCGTTACTTTGTTTAGTAATTAAAAAGTTACTTTATTTTATCAATTGTAATTGAAAAGTCACTTTATTTTATTTACAATTGAAAAATCATCCTATTGTGAACATTGTAACTGAAAAGTCACTCTATGCTTTCAGAGGATATTTCTTATTGAAATAAGATAAAATTAAAAAAAATTACTTCTTATATTTCATTTCATCCAATTTTTAATATATTTCTTACAAATTTTGCACTTTAATCATTTTAAATCTAGTTTTTATTTTTATAATAATAATATTAAATTTCCTTGGGCTTACCACCGATTCACCATGCATAAATGTCTTGCTCACTGCCCGCCGTTTAAAACACCGATCCCAAGTGTTACACCCAAACATAGGTATGTATACAAATTGCAATATTACCTAAGAAACTGTTAATTATAAACCAAATGTAGTTCTACAATCATTTACGGTTTTTTAAGTGTTACATCATTGTTTATTGTAACAATTCTATTTTTATTTTTTTTTAAATTACTTATATATGTAATAAAAACTATAGATCGTTTTGATTTCCACCGTGGATTTGATCACTGGTCATGCTAATTACATATGAATTAGTACTGAGAAGCATATTATGTTCATCACCCTACTAATGACACCAAAGATAAAACAGTCCCTGTATATCTGTGGTTAGTGAAGAACAACAATCGAACCAATTTTGTCCTAAAATTGAGATTATCGTTTACCTTCGTAAAAATGACATCAAGTAGTGACTCTAAAGGACTACTATTTAAGAATTGGACTGAATCCTGAATTTTAATTTTTCGGTTCAACTTTTGAGGTTATAAACGTCCTGAATTGACCTGAAATTAAAAATTTTAGTTTAAAATTTCAAGACAAAATAAGTATTGGTCTAACCCTTGTCACACCCCTTTTTCATCCCCCAAAAGAAGATGTATGTTATTAAGGGTTGTCGTGGGTTAAAGAGTTTTTCCAATTAAAGTGGCAATTTTGAAATAGGGATTATTTTATTGTTCAGAGTCGCCACTAGGAATTAGTTTTTGGGTGTTCCAAGTCACCATTTATTTGAATCCCTAATCAAAGGAAGATTTGACTCTCTTTTCATTGGTCCGCAAAAACAAAGTTCGGGTAAGGAATTCTGTTGACCGGGGAGAAGGTATAAGGCATTCCCCGAGTCCCGTGATTCTAGCACGGTTGCTTTGTTGACTTAAACTTGGCTTAAATTAATTCTGAATAAACTGTGGTTTATTAGTTTCTATGTTTTACTTGCCCACTTTTATCTCTTGATTATTAGAATTATTAAACAAAATGATTTGGATAATATTACGTTGACATAACCACGCTACGCAAGCGAATGCATGATCGAATAACGAAATTAATTAACTTATCATAATTGCGCCCCGCAAGCGAATCCGAATCATGACAGTCAATTATTTGTAGTACTTTTGAGAAATTACTACATTTGAGAAAATTATTTTTTTTTTATTTTGAAAATTATTAAAAGTCAATTATCGCGCTATGCAAGCGAATCCGCAATTTTAGCAAAGGATTAACTAAACTAATAGGTATGATATGAGATTATTTAACTAATTTATTGAATGTTAAGCATCACGCTACGCAAGCGATTCCGTGAAGTCAAAGCGCTCCTATTAATTGCCTAGCGTTTAAATTAACTAGAAGGAAATAAGTTAATTTAATTAGTAACGAAAAATCTTTATTTTTCTAGACTTATCGTTGGGAAAATTATGCAAATAAATGTTGGAACAACTCTATCTATTTTAAAGAAATGAGTTAAATTCTTGTTAAAAAGAGAAATGGGTCATCTTATGAATTCTAGAGCTTTTGGGCTGCTGGAATTTATTAAAAATAACAGGCCAGCTAAAATATTTATTAACTTACATATGATGTTCAACTTATGTGGTCCAACTCTAATAACCAAATGGCCAACTGAAGTTAGCAAATAATCTTTGTAACAACTTATATAGAATATCCTTTGAATTTTAACATGCTAAATCATGGTAATAGAGAGACTCTCATATGAATCAAGAAATTTATTCCATCTCATGCTCAATGAAGAAGACAAGTACATTGGTAGTGTCACACTCTATTTTTAGAACAAATGGCCATAGCAAATTATACGTT
>ML399311.1:1525-17729 GCA_005239525.1 Nicotiana knightiana | reverse complement strand
AATGGTGTCCCGGAACACCGTAAAAAATTCGGGTGGCGACTCTGAAATCTAAAAACTAAATCCCAAATCCGTATAATGTCACGTAAAGTGGAAAAACTCCCGTATCCAACCCTGTGTCGGAAAAAGGAGGTGTGACAGAGACAGCAATAATCGACCATTCCGGTCTAAACACATCTCGTGAAGCCTTAACATTTATACTTAACATGATTTCTATTTCGTTCAAGGTAATTACCACCTTCATAGTACAATATCAACCTGGATAACCAGTAGACAGTGCCATGGGATGAGCCATGTTACAAATATTCGGTAAACGCCCGCATGACCGTCACTTGGCAAGTGCGTCACCTTAATTAACAGCAAATATCAAATAGTTTGGGGTTTCGAACCCTCAGTTCCAAGTTTGGAAGTGTTACTTACCTCAAAACCGGCTAACACACTACTCTGCAATGCCCTTACCTCTAAATTAGGCCTCTGAGTGCTTCAAATCTACCAAGTTCAGATTTTTATCATCAAATTATGCTTAAGGAATGATTTCCAATTGAAAATATCAAAAATCACCCAAAAACCCGAAATTGGTCAAAACCCGACCCCCGGGCCCACGTCTCGAAATTCGATAAAAATCACAAAACTAGAATCCTTATTCACTCACGAGTCTACCCATATCAAATTCATCGAAATCTGATCTCAAATGCCCATTCATATCCCCAAAAGAATTTCCCAAACTTTCTTCCATTTTTCACCGAATTTCCACCTTAAATCACAAATTAAATGATGAAATTAAAGGCATAATCATGGAGTTTGACCAAAACCAAGTGAGAAATACTTACCCCGATCAATTCTCTAAAAAATCCTTCAAATATCACCTAATTCCGTGGTCTCTAGCTCAAAATATGAGAAATGGGTTCAAACCCTCGATTTGGAATTTTAATACTGCTGTCCAGGTCTTTATTCATTGCGAACGTGGTCACCCGCATGTGTTCGCGTAGAACAAACCAACTCCTCTTTCTCTTTACTCTATGCCAACGTGACACCCATCACGCGAACGTGATGCCTAGCCAGCCTCACCCTTCGTGAACACGTACCTCTCCACGCGAACGCGTAAACCAAAACTCTGGGGTCCCCCAACTGCCTTACTCCTCCACGCGATCACGTGCCCTTGAGCGCGAATGCGATGACTACTTCACTCAGACCTCCGCGTTCGCATCCTCCTATTCGCGAACGCGATGAATAAAAATCTCAGCTCCCCAAATGTGATGCCTCGATTTGCATGCACAGTCCGAACGCGTAGCTGGACAGCTTAAATATGAAATTCTGTGAAAAATGCTAAGATTTGATATTAAAATGAATAAATTTTACTTTGGTCAATATTTTGGGTAAACGGACCCGGACCCGTGATTTGACGTTCCCGGAGGGTCCGTAGGAAAATATGGGACTCGGGCGTATGCCCGTAATCGAATTCCGAGGTCCCAAGCCCGAGAAATGAATTTTTAAGTAAAATTATTTCTGAAAATATTTAAGGAAATTAAAAATGAAATCTGATTAGAAATCGATGGTATCGGGCCCGTATTTTGGTTTCGGCACCCGGTACAAGTCTGATATACGGTTTAAGATATTTCTTTGAAATTTGGTTGAAATCGGATTTCGTTTGACGTGTTTCGGACTTAAAAAATGGAAAACTTGATGTTTATGAAATTTCATAGGATTCATGGATTTTGAGGCCTAATTCGATGTGAACGATGTTGTTTTGGCGATTTGATCGCACGGGCAAGTTCTTAGGATGTTATGTGAGTTAAATGTGAAATTTGGTATCATTCCGAGATGTATAGGTCAGTTCGGCACGTTGTTAGCGAAGTTGGAAAACTTAAAATTCCTAAGTTTGTTCTTGAGGTTTGGGGGTGTGATTTCTAGTTTTAGCGTTGTTTTGAGTGTTCCGAAGGCTCGAGCGAGTCTGTATTATGATTTGGGACTCATTGGTATATTTGGATTAGGGCTCGGGTGGGCCCAAGTGCCTTCTGGGCACCTAACGGGGCTAAAAACCAGCAAAACACAGCTGCTGGTGCACCTGCTCTGGTGTGACCGCAGGTGCGGTTGCCCAGCATCGCAGGTGCGAGACCGCAAGTGCGGTCCCAGGCATCGCAGGTGCGATCACCAGTGGCCTGGCAAGCCATTGCAGGTGCGGAGCATTTCATCGCAGGTGCGAGACCGCATGTGCGGTCTCCACTTCGCAGGTGCGATCCCAGACCCCCCTAGCCCAATTCCGCAGGTGCGAGGTTCTCCTCGCAAGTGCGAGACCGCAGGTGTGGTCCCAGCCATCGCAGGTGCGATCATTGTTCAGGCAATGAGTTTAAGTACGAGTTTTAAACCCATTTTCCTCATTTCTCACCTTCTTGCTTAGGCAATTTCCACCATTTTTAAGAGCTTTCGACCAGGTCTTGTGAGGTAATTAAATTCCACCCATAAATTTGTTTCATGCATGCATCTTAGCCTAATTATCTACACAAACTATTGCAAAAATTCAAGAATTTGGCTAGTAACCTAGAACTTGAGATCACCTTAGAATTTTCTGCGAATTGGCCATGAAATCAAGTAAAAATCGTATATTAATGATCTTTCGGCTTTGGGTGAGTATTCCCTTCGAGAATTTCAAAAATCCGAGCGAGTTGGCCCGGGGTCGAATTTTGATAATTTTGAAAGAATGCTAGGAAATGGATAATTAGGCCATATAGTTGAATCATTGAATCCTTATTGATATACTTGAGTAGATTATGCCTAGATAATACCATTCCGGAGTTGAATTCTAAAGGAAAGGAGGTGTTAGAAGGTTGATTGCTATACTTTGGACCCGAGGTCAGTGTTCGGTCTAACCTTAGCTTGAGGGAATAGGAGTTGAGTATAATTTCTTACTTGCTAATTGTCAACTACGATGTATAGGCATGGTGACGAGTATCTATACATTGGTGTCTAGCATGACCGTGAGTCCTTATATTGTGAATATTCTGATTTTGTGGTAATTTCCATGCTTAATTGATGATTCTATATGTTGTGAAGAATATGTGAAGGGAATTGTAATCTGTAAACTCTGTTGGAGCATTAGCTCAAATTGTAATCTGCACGATGAAGGTATATGAAATAATTGTATCCTTTGGAGCATTGGCTCAGATTGTAACACGAACGAAGAAGATTTATGAAATAAATGTACCTTTGGAGCATTGGCTCAAGTAATAGAGTAAATTATGAAATAAAGTGAAAGAAAGAGAAAGAGTTACTAAAATAATACCCTTGCCGGGTCATTTTTGTGTTGATATTGTCTCTCTTGTTGGGATGTTGAGATTACTGTTATTGTTCCCTTGCCGGGATTTAATTTTTTAATTGATGTTCCCTTGCCGGGATTTCTATTCTATTTTGTTTACTCCCTTGCCCCTGTTTGAGATTGTTGTTTGGGTGAGGAAGAGTGTTAAAGCACGAAGGGTGATGCCGTGCACTGTGAGGAAGAGTGTTAAAGCACGAAGGATGATGCCGTGCATTGTTTGATATTGTTCCCTTGCCAGGGTTATTATTTCTATTCTGTTTACTCCCTTGCCCTTGTTTTTGATTGTTGTTTGGGTGAGTAAGAGTGCTAAAGCACGAAGGGTGATGCCGCGCATTGTTTGATATTGTGAGGAAAGAGTGTAAAGTACAAAGGGTGATGTCGTGCCGTACGATGTACCATTCCGTACCATATTCATTGATTATACAGTGCGTAAAGAGAGTAAAAGTACGAAGGGTGATCCCGTCCCATGATTTACATTGATTACATTATACATTGCATAGTGACGACGAGAGTAAAAGCACGAAGTGTGATGTCGTGCCATGATTTACATTGATTACATTATACATTGCATAGTGAGGAAAGAGAGTAAAAGCACCAAGGGTGATGCCGTGCCATGATTTACATTGATTTCATTATACATTGCATAGTGAGGACGACAGTAAAAACACGAAGGGTGATGCCGTGTAAGTTTGTGAATCTGTCCTTATTGATATGCTGGCTTGTTGTTCTTTCTTTTTTTTCCTTATTGAGATTTCCTATGTGAAATTGTTATCTCCCCACAGCATGCCCCCCTTCCTTTGTTCATTGTTTTCTCCTTATATTTCTTATTCGTTGCACATATGTATATTTATTTATTTGAACTGCACAGGTTTATTTGGTAGTCTAGTTCTAGCCTCGTCACTACTTCG
This sequence comes from Nicotiana knightiana, assembly GCA_005239525.1. Classification (NCBI taxonomy): domain Eukaryota; kingdom Viridiplantae; phylum Streptophyta; class Magnoliopsida; order Solanales; family Solanaceae; genus Nicotiana; species Nicotiana knightiana. Next base: position 13,511 of record ML399311.1, on the reverse strand, counting down.
CCGAGGTTAGGCTAGGCACTTACTCAGTACATGGGGTCGGTTGTACTGATGCTACACCTGCACTTCTTTATGTTGTGCAGATTACGCAGCCAGACCCGGAGGACATCATTAGTGGGAGTGTCTTCCAGCTCATCATAGAGGCTTCAAGGTATACCCGCTGGCGTTCGTGGGCCTTGGCGTCTCTTCCATCCCTTTGTCTTCGATTTTGTCTTGTTTTTCCTTTAGTTTCAGAGGCAGACATGTATTTCCTTTCAGACTTGTGTTTAGCACTCTTAGACAGTTCGTGAGTTTGTCACTCTAGGTTTCGGGAAATTTTGTGTCGTTGTATTATGATTGTCCTTACTTAGCTCGAGACCGTATTTATTCCGCTGATTAAATTTTGAATTGTTTTAGCTTATTCTGTAAAATTGAGATTATTATGATAGTTTAGCTATATACGTTGGCTTGTCTAGCGGGTTCAACGTTATACGCCATCACAGCCCGATGGTGGGATTTCTGGGCGTGACAAAATGACTCTCTGCGAAAGCGGCATCCCACCTGCGAACGCAATGAACAAATTCTCTCCAACTAAAAACCAGAAAAATCTGCCAAGTTAAAATCCAAGAATTGGTCCGTTAACCACCCGAAACACACCCAAGGTCCTCGGGACCTCAACCAAAGTTACCAACACATCCCTTAATATTATTCAAACTTAGTTGCACTCTCAAAACACCAAAACTAACATTAAAACACCAAATTTACATCGGATTCAAGCCTAAGAACTTTGAAATTTCTAAAATCCTTCAACGATGCCGAAACTACCCAAAACAACTCCGATTAACCTGAAATTTTTGCAGACATATCCGAAATGACATTACGAACCTGTTCCAACTGTCGGAACTCCATTCCGACCCCGATACCTATTTTTCATTGCCAACCGGAAATCGCCAAAAACTAACTTTCGTCAATTCAATCATAATTCTACACCGGATGTTACAAATATTCCGAACACACTCATAAATCCCAAATCACCTTACGAATCCGAGCCATAAAATCCGCATTCCGAGGTTGTTTTACAATAAGTCACATCTCAGTTGACTTTTCTCATTATAAGGCTATCTTAAAAGACTAAGTTACTGAATTCCCATTTAACCATTCTGATTTCAAGTCTATCGACTCTAACACATCAATAATAGAATAACCAATCCATGATAAGTCAATGACATCAATTAAAATGCAAGTTCTACGTAACGACAGACCGGGTCGTTACAATTCCAAATAACTTCAACATTAATCAGAAGATGTACACCCCCATTTTATGCAAGCTTTTGTGCATCATCATGTTTTCCTTCTCTCTTCTGTTTTCTTTCTTCATTTTTAGCGAGTACAGAGAAACATGACAGAGGGATCCGACAATTTTGAGTTATCAACGTCTCTTTCCAATCACGGGTCTATTTTCTTCTCTCATTCAATGGTAGTATTTTGAAATCAAACCACCACACGCGACTCTTGACCAATTTTGAGATCAGCCCTTGATCCTTCTCTGCCAAAAGATTTTGAGTTTCAAAATCAAGAACATGAACCATAGCTATTTTTACCTATAAATACTACCTCAAAACTCCAGCCGGGGGGACCTTCAGCGGCCTACATCAAACAAATTGTGCCCCTGGCGAATACTATCATTTTCTAGCTATTGATATCATCTCTCAAAAACTTTAAGAATTTCTTTTGGAACTTTTGCTTTCTGTCTCGGCGTACTTTACCGTAACAGAATACTCGGACTCGTTCGGCTCGACGTCGGATCTGTTCGTGATAATATAGAGTAGATTCGAGATCAACGTCCCGAGTTCACTGCCCTACAAACGGTCAGTCCCTTCTAAACTCTAATCTATTTATTTTCCTTTTGTTGTTAATGTAATATGAGTTACTCTTCTGGTTAGAAATCATAATTTAGTGGCTAGTTGTTTACCTAGAAGTCATGTTTAGATTCTTTTTGGTGATGTCAAATCTTGTTGCAAATTTTTGACAATATGTTGTAGACTAGAGATTGTCTTTAGCTTTTCCTCAAAATGTAGAATCACGATTTACTATTTATTAAAGGGATATCATTATTTTAGGCTCTCTGTACTAGAACCGATGTTTTATGTATCTTAATCATGTGAAGGCCTCTCACAAATTTTAATAGCTTGTTATAATTTAGAAATCATATTCTAAGCTTCTTTCTTTTTTAGAAGTACTCTCACAAACCGGTAACTAAAATTAACAAAACAAGTAATACTCTTTTGGTTTCTTGGTGTTGGATGAATACTTATTTTGTGATGATAAAATAATTTTTCATGATTTAAAATGTCGCTTCACTACATGTTTTAGAGGCACTAGTTCTAAGATAAGTTCGTGTGTGACCAAATGTTGTGCCCTCGAAATGTGTTTTCGAATGGTGCACATTTAATCTAATATATGATAGTTTATGTATGTCGAACTCTAATAGTATAAGTCTAAACTCAAACAGACGACAAAATAAATTCACCGGAATAGATATCTTATTCTCATTGATCAAAAACAGAAGTTATCACCAATAACTAATCACAGAAACAAATGAAAGTACTCTCACACAACTTGCAAGTGAGATATATAACCTATTTAGCTAAACTATTTTACATTCTTGTATAATATCTAGGACTAAAGTCAAACATTATATGCAAAAAAAAAAAAAAAAAAAAAATTAAAGTGATGAATTTTCTCTCACCAATTTACATTTATTTTGGCAATTTTAGTAAAATCACCTCTTTGGAAGTTGGAACTGCCTTATGATTTCTTTTCAGCATTTTCGCAATTTTATTACTAGCTGCTGTCTTTCTCCTTCTACCTCAGCAAATTTAAGGCTTATTTCTTCCTCTATATTTTCTTATAAAGTTTTACTTAAGGTCTTAACATATACACTACATAAAGTTTGAGGCAGGAAATTTAGTCATATGTTATTGTCAAAATTCTAACTAGTGCATTTTGAGTATGTATGGATGTGAATTAAGTGATATAGCCTTCATTGTATTTACAACCTGTGTGCTGTTAAGATTTTGATTCTCCTCTCTAACTCGTTTATTTTCTTCTCTATTTTTTGCATGAACACCAGAGCCACGAGGAGTTTCAATACGGAACTCGACGCTGCTACTAGACATGAAGCACGCATACCCCTTTTCTCTTCTATTCCTAAAGTATATTTAGGCTCTCGAAAAAGGAGAGGAGAAGAAGAGAGGAAAAAATTTGGTTGTACATCCTTTCTTCTATCGTCAATTGGCTAACTTGCTTTTATGCTACATATTTAACTACTTGATCTTCTTCTGGCTATAGTCAAACTCGTTTGGTTGTATGGAATAACATTCGTAGGCTTAGTAGTTCAAAATCAGTAGCTAGAATTGATCCAAATTGTCAATGCCTCTTTCTAGTTAAGAAGTCCTTTAACATTTCACATGGAAAATATTTCTACTTCACCCCATGCTTAATTTTTTTTTATTTATAAAAGTGCTAATCAATGAATGTTTATTTTTCCAAGTCATCTACGAAGCTATTTGAAATTTACCTTCTTTGTTCGGTTGATTTTTAATATCTTTGGGTTTCAAATTACTTCTAGTCAAAAACTAGTTTCTTTAAACAATACAAACAGAATTCACCCATTATACATGCTTTCGATTTCTGTTTTTCTTTGGACTTACGGAACTAATTCATTGAGTTTCTTTTGACTTAATCACCTTTAAATCTTAACAAGTACCAGCGTGCTTACTAAAGTTGAGTATCTCATTATTTATTAATCCCTTTATTACTTATATTTAGCCTTAGCCTTAATTAATTAATCTAAGTTCGATCGGTTAACCATTTAAAATGGATCTTAAAGGGTGCCTTAAAAACCTTCCCTTTAGATTAAATGAACCCTTACCTAGAATCTTTAGGTTAAGTAGACCATTAACAACGTTATACTTTAAATTACTTTAATCAATTTAGGTGTCCTAATTCACCTTAGAAATAATTAGGTGGTGATTCTTTAATTTTAATCAAACTCGAAATTGCCTATATGTTGTACCTTACTTTAACCAGTTTAAAATGGGGTATAACATAATCCACACTTTAAATATGAATATTCTCATAAACAAGATTCAAGTGTTGAAAATAAATACTACACACTTAAATATTCAATACAAATCAAGGAAATGAAGAAACAAACATAAATGGGTAAGAAATCCTCAACCACAAGGTTGAAATCTTCAAATCCCAAGTGTGTGTGCAAACCCTAGCTTCCACAAATGTTTTTTCTCTTCTTCTTTACTCAAAAATATATTTTACAATGCCAAAAGATCTACTAGGTCGAGTATATGTGAGTTGGGAATAAGAAAATGTGATTTTACAATTCTGTCCAGTCCTGATGCCCATTGACCGCACCTGCGGAAGATTCCACGCAGGTGCGGCTCCGCAGAGGCGGACTCACCATCGCAGGTGCGAGTCTAGGTATCTTGAGCAATCTCGGCAGATGCGGATGAAACGTCGCACCTGCGATTCCGCAGGTGCCTGAACTACTTTCGCAGGTGCGGCTTTTATACAGTTTAGCTCTTCTTCGCAGGTGCGTTCCATTCTCCACAAGTGCGAGGTCGCACCAGCGGCCCAAAGTCCGCAGGTGCGGAAACACTGGAGGTTTTGTGCATTTTTCACCACGTTGTGCTCAACTCCACTCCAATTCAACACCAACCAGTTCATGGCATCATTTCCCTGAAATTCGAGCAATACACACTATAAACGACCTCATGTTATCATTGAGAGACGCAAAATCTAACGAGTGGTAAAATCACCACTCATCAACACCCCAACTTAAATCTTTTGCTTGTCCTCAAGCAAATAAAAACCAACAACTAAATGAGGTTCTACCATTTCAAGCACAAGTTATGTTGCTATCATTTATAAATCACATTCTCCACTAAGCATTATGCTTATGGATTTTGTTGGTACTAATAATCAGGCTCAAGTATGAACCTTACCCGAATAACTCCCTGATAAAAAAAATTCAAGAAGTGCAAAGGGAATTTCAAAATAATCAAGTGACAAGAATAATCCTCAAGGAGTGACTCAAAAGCACTGTTCTACTACATATGCTCAACTCATTCATTTCCGGATATATCAATTTCACCGATCCATCCTAATTCAGGTGCCCTCACAAGAAAGAAAGTCCCAAAATCACCATATTTACAAGAACAACACAAGGGACAAATTCACAAAGACACTCACTCTCACAAAGAATTTCAAGTGTTACAACATATCATGCCATATGCTTGCCCTTATTTTAATTCATCGCCTTTTCAAGAACATTTGGTTGGAGATCTCATAAGGACTTTTTAAGCTTTCAATGTAGGCTTAGGAAAGGGTTGGATAAACATTTGGGTACAAGTGACTACACCCTCCTTGAACACTACTCACATTTTTCTTTCTTGATGGACTTTGTTTCTTTTCAAACCACATAGCCTCATTGGTTCCTAGTTACCAACATCGAATCATTTTAAGTACTTCTCTAATTTTCTTCAAGGCTCCATATTTATATATATATATACAAATATTTCTTTTTCTCTTTTTTTTCTTTTTTTCTTTTGGAGCTTGAATAATTTTATGTGAACACTTTGAGGTATAGGTTCCTACACTCAATATACAACCTTACCAATTTTCAACTTGATACCACACCCCCAGCTTAGGCTTTTAGCCTCATTCTCAATGTTCAAGGAGGGACAGGTTCAAAAGAGGGAATTATTTTACAAAATGGAAAAGGTTTGTAATGAGGTGACCAAAGGTAAGGTTAAGGCTCAAAAAGGGTAACTAGTGATAATATTTATGGAATGGTAAGCTTGAAAGGTAGAAGAGGTTGTTCAAATAACACAAAGAATGCCTAAGGTCATTTCTCCAACCAACCGTAATCATCATTAGCATTGAAAGACTAATCGGGAAAGTTCTAGATGATGAAGCAAACACAAGAATTATTTACACTAACTCTAACACACATGGCACATGAACTAGTCAAGACGGATCAAGTTCACTTCTTAATAAGAGCATATAGAGCAATATCATGCAAACTAGTGGGCAAAAAGTCACTAAAAGAGCCAAGAATTTATCACAAAGATTATTCTTCACCATGCAACTTACTTGTTTTAATTCAAAACCAAAATTTGGAGGGGTACTCTTAATTCACATTTCACATACAAGGGACTAATTTCTTTAGTACCAAATAATCCAAAAGTCTCATCCTAGCAAAAAAAGACTAATTCCCTTAAGAAAGTTGTCATACCATCTATCGTAGGGAAAAGTCACCCGGTTCACTTCAAAAATGTTCATTGGGAAAGAACCGTAGCCTAAAGAAAACCCAAGAAAACACTACCATAGAAATAAAATTAAAAGAACAAAACTATTAAATATTATACTAACATAAAAGCAACTAATACTAAAGAAGCAAAAATAATACAAACTAAAAGCTACTAAAGAAAATAAGTAAAGAAAGAAAAATAAAAATAAACTAATCACGCCAAGCTCATCAAGAGCACATGACATAACAAAATAAGCCCGGCAAGGGCACATCAAAAAAGTCATAGTACAAATACAATATGCTCCTAAAGTCACCCCAACTAAATATATTGCAGTGTCCCCACTGCACAATATCAAAAATAAAGAACAATAGTTTGAGGGTCTCCCTGAGGTCTGTATCAGACTAGCAGACTGCAGGAGAAGAGGCTGGTCAATGCTGCTAAGAACTCTCGCCGTCCTCATCATCCGCATCGGCATCATCACAATTGATCATGAACGAGTAGTCCTCGTTGTCATCAGCATCCGCAATTGGAAGCTTCTTGCTCGGCTGCCCCCACCTGAAGATCGCCTTGACTCCTCTCCACACTTTGACCAGGAGCTTACCTTTCTTTTTATTTTTCTCCTTTTCCTTGTCAAATGACTCCTTCAGGTCAACATGTGCCTTGACTAGGCCGGTGTAGGCGGTGTCAAGTTGTGAAAGAGATGCTGCCATCTTGTCCTGAGTATGAAAATACTACTGCATCTCAGCCCTGGAGTAGTACTCAGGTGGAGGCTGAGGCTGGGAAGTGGAAGGCCCAGTAGGGACCTTGGACACTAGGTCCCGCAAGATAGCAAACTGGGAGTTCATCTCCCCAAAAGGACCCTCTGATGTAGCAGGCTGCGAGGAGGATCCGGCTCCGGCAGTGGTGGTGGTTACCTTCCTTTTCTTTCTCTTTACTGCTCCACCCCTCACCCTTGACTCTGAGCAGGTGGAAGGGTTTGTCGGCGGGCACCCACTGATCAGCGTGGCGCTCCTCGACCTGTGCCTGCCGACACAACTCGGTAATCAAGGAAGGAAACATTAACCCTGCTCCATCATCAAGCAAATACTGCCGCATCTCGTTCAGAATATAATAGCATGCATTCACTGGAATGCCATCGAGAAGGCAAGCAGTGGTTAGGGATCTGGTATAAGACACGTCTGAAACATTCCCACTGGGGGACACCCTGCTTTACAGTATATACATCTATATCTTCGCCTCGGCTGTGAAGTCGATTGACTTCACGCCTTTTCTTTTGTTGAACCACTGCGCTCTCACACTTTCAAGATAAAACTTGGACAAAAGTCATGCCGAATTGTCGCAATGATCTCTCTCTAGTACTAGGTCAATAGGGTGGTTTGGAATCCCGAGGGCATCATTGATTTCTTCCACCCCGAACCTTACTATTGTCCCTCTGATTATGAGTTGAGGATCGGCGAAGTTTTTCCGCTTGAGATTGGCGTAAAACTCGCGAACCCATGTATCATTAGCCTTGCAAGGAGTGGGAATGAAGCATGACCATCCAAAGGATACCAACCGAACATAGAAATCCGGAAGCATTTCGGCCAATTTTTCTTTCGTGATCCCTTTCTCAAGTATCAAATTTCTTGGTGAGGAGATTGTCATAATACCGACACTGACAGTCAGCAGACATGAACTGGTAATCATCAAATCATTCCCCAGCCTTCTCCTCAATTTTAGAACTGTTCGGAGCATTTACGTTTGTGCTCGGATCCATTTTTAAGTCAAAGTACCTACAAAAAATCAAAAAGTTAGTCAAGCAGTGGACTCTCGTTAAGCATATTAAAACACTGCAATTAGGCCAACGAACCAAATCGAACGGGTCCGGGAAGGCCAATTTGAAAACATTCTATTTTTGGCAGAATTGCACAATTTTCGCCCCTGCGAAACTTCAATCGCAGGTGCAGTTGCGCATCTGCGGATTAAGAGGCGCACCTGCGGACTGTCGTCCCAAGGTGCAACTTCCCAGAACGTTTTAACCATTTTTCTATTTGGGGCATGGTTTTGAACACTAATCTGTACTCAAGACTTCCAGATTAGTGTACCAAATTGAGTCCTAACTTCATTAACACTGAATCTTTGGTACCTCGCTCAAAATTTTCTTTTGGACCATTTAGAATCATTTCTTTTTCATAAAATTTGGGTACTCAGTTTCCCCTCAAAATGTTGGTTCACTGAGGCCAGCACACAATAATCTACTCTCAACCAAATCCTCACTCTACTATTACCCTAAGTCAGAAGGGAAACAAAATAAAATAAAAACAAAATATATACGGTGTATAACAAACAAGAACTGGCCAGTGGAGGCCTGAGAAAACGAATAGAGAAACATAGAGGGGAAGAAGGGAGTAAGGAGTTCAGAATACATGGGTCTTGTGAATGCAATGGAGAATTACGGAGGAGATACGCACTGTGTTGGAATTTTTTTTTGAGCGGTGGGCGATTTTGGGTGCTGGTGAAAAAACGTTTGGAATGAAAAATTACCCGATGAAGTGAATTTTAGGGATTTCACTTGCACGACTTTTGCACCTGCGGACAATTACCATACCTGCGATTGCGCACGTGCGAGATTCCAGTCGACCTGCAGAAGTGCCGCACCTGTTCTTAGTGGACCGCTGCTGCGACACTGCACCTGCAGATTTCATGACCGCAGGTGGGGAAATGCCTGGAATCAGCAATCAACTTCTGTCAATTATAGGATCGCATTTTGGTCAAATGTGTAACTCTGCGATCAAATCTTGCACATGCATCATTGTAGAGTTGGTCAGTGTTGCCTAGCATTTTTGTTGCTTTTTTTTGCACTGTATTTGGCTACCCGGTCTCCCCGACCTGCTCAAATCAACTCCAAAAATCTTGAAACTTGGCAGATTGGTTAGAAAAAATATAATAAGCTATTATACAAAAGAAAATTTCAAAAATGATCAAAAATTTTGAAAAATGATGGGTCGCCTCCCACCAAGCGCCGCATTTAACGTCGTGGCACGACGAAAATCACTTTATCACTTTTCTCGCCACTTGGATGATATGAATTGAGCACCTAGCTTTGAATCAAGCTTGTGACCACGAGAGGTGGGGGGTGGTAAGTAGATGACTGAGCCAAGCCTTAAATTCTTCATTTTGCACTTTTTGGCTTTCATGTGAGGCATGTCATTTTGCTTTCTTGGTTCCTCAAATTGTAAGATGTATAGTATGAGTTTTTCCTCCTCGCAAGACTTCATTGATTCGTGTAGTTCAACTTGCGTATCACCACACAACTCCAATGTTGAAAAATTCTTGGACTGTGCCTTCAAACCTCCAACTTGCAATTCCTCCCGGGTTTTGACATCCTCTTCTTCCCCCGGAATAGAGTCAATTTCAACCAAATTTTCAATCACTTTGGTTGACTCTAATTCCCTATTTTTCTCGATATCACTAACACTCATGGAGTCGGTTGGCGGATGTTCAAGGCTTGATTCCTCAAAGTAAGGCTCACTCTCACCCTCAAAATTGGACTCTTCTTGGCTTCCATCCACACTCTCAACTTGAGAGACATAATGAGCCTCCATCAATGCTTGAATTTGATCTTCCAAAGTGCGGATGTGCTTCTCATTTTGAGTCACATCATGTTTCAATTCCTCGAGTGCAAAGTTATTCTTTTCCTCATTTTCAAGAATAGCCTCTAACATGAGAATCATCCTCTCATTTTGAGCATTTGAGAGTTCTTCTTGGTTTTGTTCAAGTACCAAGGAAGAATTTTCAACTTCAACCTCTAAGGAAGGTTCTTGGCTATCACTCACCTCCAAGGATTTTTGAACCCTTGAAGCTTCAATCATAGCATCCATTTGTGAGTGCAATCTTTCAAGTGCCAAATCATTTTGGAGTCTAGTCTCCAAAAGTTCTTCCAAGGCATTTTGCTCATGGTTCCCTTCTTCAAGTAGGCACTCCAACATTGGAAGGAAAATCAAATTTATACATTTCTGCATTTAAGTTCATCTACTTCTATTTCACTTTCTCCTCACCTTCTTTACCAAGTGATAAGTATTATTTATCCGTTACTTTCACTTCTCCTGCCTTCCCTTTACTTCTCAAATTTTCAAGCAAACATAATAATTATAGTAACCTTTTAGCATATTTTTCTAATTATTTGACCTTCTAAGTTCCAAGTAAAAAAAAAATTATGACGAGTGAAAGATACTCTCATACACTTCAACTGTTAAGTTGGCTCTTTGACGGACATACCTCTTTTGCATCTGTCATTGTTCATTTTTACACTTAAACTGATTTTGTTAACTACTGAACCAACAATGTGTTCACTTGACGTACCCATAAAAAATATGCGGAGTTTTGTCAAGCTTGTTCTCTTTTGTTTTGTATTTATCACATTTCAAATAATACTAAGTTGAAAAAGGAGAAATATTTGAAATTGAAGCTAAAAATAATAAGTATTTGAAAGCTGATTAAGCAAAAAGAAATAAAATAATAATAAATAATCATAGATTCCTCCCTTAAATTCTCAACATTTGATTTATTCCTCATTTGGTATATCACCTAATATGATTATCTCATCAAAAAGAAAAAGAAAATACTCTACTACTTATAATGATTACCAGAATATGTATCTATTTTTAGAAATTGCTAGAAAAAAATATTTTCTCAAAGTTAGGAATAAATCTTAAAAAACTGTCAAATGTCACCAAAGGTCACAACTTACTGCAAGAAAAGAGCTTTGTAAGGACTCAAATTCAGAAAACTTATTACATAACTGATAATCAAAACCACGGTTTGCTCAACTGACACCGAGCCCCCACATCTCGAGCCCCCTACTTACAACTCAATATCAAATTCATTCTCGGATCCTACTGCTCATGTTTTTACCCTTTTTTTTTGTAATTACTATCCCAGTATTCCAGCTAACGAACATTTACTTCTCTTTTCTGATAAATTAAATTAAAAATAATAATATTCAATTGAACACAATTATTTGTGAATTAAAAGCAAAATTCTAACATATTTCATGAATTCTTAAAGAAAAAAGTTACATACTTAGAGAGGTCCAAGCAAAGATCAACCATCCTAATTCATTACAGTTTGAATAAACTATGACTCTCTTTAGTAAAATTATTTCTTATACATATTCCGGAAAAACAACTACGAAATGAATTAGTCCATCATTATAATTGTCACACCTCCCTCTTCACCGGTAAGGATAATAAGAGAGTTTTTCCACTCTAAGTGACATAATCAAAAATGGGATTATTTATTTATTTAGAGTCGCCACTTGGGATAATTATATGGTATCCCAAGTCACCAGTTTAAATCCCAAATTGAGGAAATTTGACTCTGTTTAAATTGTCTGCGAACCAGAAATCCGGGTAAGGAATTCTGTTAACCCGGGAGAAGGTGTTAGGCACTCCCGAGTTCCGCGGTTCTAGCACGGTCGCTTAAATGATTAAACTTGGCCTAAATTATTTAATTACTCACTTTTAGGACCTATATATATTTGTATTTTTTAACGTTTCTTATCATTCGATTGTATAAATAATTACCTTAATACGAATTACGTGTACGTATACTCGTTTAGTTTGACGTGTCAAGAATCATGTCACGCGTATGATGCGAGACTAAATTGCATAGTTTAACATGTGATATACCTTACATTT
>MDKJ01205025.1:0-11209 GCA_005239525.1 Nicotiana knightiana | reverse complement strand
ATATATATATATATATATATATATATATATAGATATATAGAATTGTGCCTAATGAGAATAACATATATGAAATGGATTACGAGACGAGCCTCAACTCAACTGTTTAAGATAACTTCTAAAATATGAAATTTGCCTAAAAGCTCTTTGAGGTATGTATGGCTAACTCTAATCTTCGTAGAATCATCTCGTTGGTGTCTAAATACTTGATGTGAGTCCCTTACTTGATCATATGGAATTGATTGCTTAATGTGCTATGTTGAAAGATTTATGTTCCTAATTATTCTATGTGTTACCATGTCACCATGCTACTTGAAAATGTGAATTATGAGTCTACATGCTCCTTCTATTATGTGTGCAATTCAATATATGTTGGTTCTCGATTATATGAAGGACGATGCTATTGAACGGATAAAAAGGGGAATCAGACTCGAATTGTAAAACATGTCCAAGTGCTAAGGACTATGGGATAAATGATGGGAAAGGAAATGTGAACTGAATAATTAATTGATATGGTTATGTCAAATGTGAGATGGCTTAGCCGATCGGGCCGAGATCGGACTCCATGATGTACATATGGTGGTATTTACATCGAAAATATGAATATAGAATATGATGTTGGTATGTCCCACTGTTTCAAGTGAGATGGCTTAGTCGATCGGGCCGAGATCGGACTACATGATGTACTCATGGTGGTGTACATCGGGAAAATGAACATAAATTATGATGTCGTTATGTCTCACTTGGGATGGTTTAGCCGATCGGGCAGAGAGCGGACTCCGTGTAAAAACAACACAGTGGTATTATAAATTGTGGCACTTGGCATTAAGAGATTATTAACCAAAAGGATGGAAAGAAGAAATAAGAAACTATGTGACCCCTACTTATGATTCTCTATTCCTGTGAAGTGTTATGTGATTTCCATGACTGCCTCTCTACCTGTTTAAGTGATTCTCTTAAAAACTTGTGTGATTCCTTAATTGATGTTGTGATGGTGCTTATGTTCCTGATTGAATTCTTGAATTCTTCTTATTGCATCATTTATCCTTCTAAGGAGATGTGTGTTACTTCCGTATGTTGACAATCGTTAAGTTTCACTTAGGCATTTCGATGTTATTGACTGTGACTGGATTGTTTATATGTCTTTCCTTTTCTTGTATGGTTATTCTATTTTGAAAGATGACTTTTAGCTTTACATACTAGTACTATTCGACAGTACTAATGTCCTTTTTGCCGGGGGCGCTGCATCTTTAATGGATGCAGGTGTTTCCACAGCCTACATGAATAACATGAACCATCAAAGTCCTACAAATGAAGACTTGGCCCTATCAAGCCTGCTTTCCTCTAAGCGGCAGCGATCACCGATAGCAGTATGTTCCTTCCAGCTAACTTGGTGATCCCCACTTCCTTTCGGGGTCCTGTGTCATTGGGTTACCGTGTACTTTTCATTTGAGGTATAGTCGGGGCCTTGTTGCCAACATTTCTATATCTCCCTTCAGTTGTATTTAGAGGCTCCATAGACAGGTTGTGGGTGGTGTCGGGTGTTGGAATTGGATTGGAAAATGTTGGTATTTGGCAAATATGTTTTCTTTATATCTAATAATTGTATTGACTTAGTTATCATGGCTGAAACTGCTAATGGAAAGAAAAATAAAATTATTTAATGATATATGTACAAAGTATGATTAGTGAAGTTCACCTCCTATTTATTCATGAATTAGTTGGGTAGAATAAGACCTATCAGGCTTGCTCAGTCGGGTTTACTCGGTTGAGCGCCGGTTGTGCCCCTCGGTTTTGGGGCGTGACACTACTGATGCGGAGAGAGTGAGGAGATTTGTAGTAGGGTTGCACTCTGGTATTAGGGTCAACATGGCCCGCGAGGTGGAGTTGGGGACTCCCTATCAGCTAATGGTCGAGATCGCCCGCAGGATTGAGGGTTATCGTTTGAGGGGTAGAGAGCAGGGGCAGCAGGATAAGAGAGCTCGATTTTTTCGAGATTTTAGAGGTGCTCCGATTAGGGGAAGAGGTCAGTTTGGGAGGGGCCAGCCCAGCAGGCGCCCATATTCGACACCACCACCAACTCCTCGAGGCGCTCCAGTGAGGCCTTATTTCAGTGCCATGCCATAGAGTTCTTATCGTCCACCAGCTATCTAGGGTTCTTCCAGGGGGTATTCTGATCATCAGGGTTCTTCCAGTGGGTATTCTGGTCATCAGGGTTCTTCCAGCGGGTATTCTGTTCATCAGGGTTCTTCCAGTGCCTATTTCACTGCCATTTTGGAGAGTTCTTACCGTCCCCCAGCCATTCAGGGTTCCTCCGGTAAGTATTTCGGCCACCAGGGCCAGTCTTCAGGGCAGCAGTCTATGGTGCTAAGAGGTTGTTACGAATGTGGGGATCCAGGTCACATGAAGAGGTTTTACCCCAGGCTTCGGGGCAAGGCAGTGCAGTAGGGCCATCAACATATGATTTCAGCACCAGTAGTTCGGCCACCCAAAGGTGGAGGACAAGGGGTAGGGGCCGTCCTAGAGGTGGAGTCCAGACAAGGGGAGCTCAGCCAGCTGCTATTCTGTCGGGTAGAGGCTAGCCAGTCGGTGCTCCAGCCAGGTTCTATGTTTTTCCGGCCAAACCAGACGCATTGACCTCAGGCGCCGTCATCACAGGTATTATCTGCGTCTGCGGTAGGGAGGCTTCAGTATTATTTGATCCAGGGTCTACCTATTCATATGTATCATCTCTGTTTTCTCATTTCCTGGGTGTTCCTCGTGAGTCTTTGGGTACTCGTGTTTATGTGTCCACCCTTATGGGTGATTCTGTGGTTGTGGACCGGATCTATCGGTCCTGTGTGGTCACATTTTGTGGGTTCGATACTAGAGCGGACCTCTTGTTACTTGATATGACCAACTTTGAGGTCATCCTAGGCATGGACTAGTTATTTCCTTATCACGCTATCTTGGATTGCCATGCCAAGACTATTACATTAGCCATGCCTGAGTTGTCAAGATTGGAGTGGAGAGGTTCCTCAGTTAGTGCAGCTAGTCGAGTTATTTCTTTTCTGAAGGCTCGACATATGGTCGAGAAGGGTTGTTTGGCTTATCTCTCTTATGTGCGGGACACCACCGTAGAGTATCCGACGATTGATTCAGTGCCAGTAGTTCATGATTTTGCCGATGTGTATCCTTCTTACCTCCCAGGCATGCTGCCAGAGCGTGATATCAAATTCTGTATTGACTTGGCTTCAGGCACCCAGCCTATATCCATTCCATCGTACCGTATGGATCCGAACGAATTGAAGGAGTTGAAAGAACAACTCGAGGAGTTGCTAGCTAAGGGGTTTATCAGACCGAGTGTATCGCCTTGGGGTGCTCCAGAGTTATTTGTGAAGAAGAAGGATGGGACTATACAGATGTGTATTGACTATCGCCATTTGGACAAGGTTACCATCAAGAACAAGTACCCGTTGATGCGCATCGATGATTTGTTTGACCAGTTGCAGGGTGCTAGGGTGTTTTCTAAGATCGACCTGAGATCTGGGTATCACCAGTTGAGGATTCGGGACTCAGATGTTCTGAAGACTGCCTTTCGTACTTGATATGGTCATTATGAGTTCCTGGTGATGTTTCATTGTCTTCATTGAGGACACCTTGATCTACTCACATAGCCTGGGGAGCGCGAGCAGCATTTGAGAGTAGTGATCCAGACCTTACAGGAAAAAAAGTTGTATGCTAAGTTCTCGAAGTGTGAGTTTTGGTTGGATTTTGTAGCATTCTTTGGCCACGTGGTGTCCGGAGAGGGTATCAAGGTGGATCCTAAAAAGATTGAGGAAGTTTAGAGTTGGTCACGCCTTACTTCAGCGACCGAGATCAGGAGTTTCTGGAGTTTGGCAGGTTATTATCGTCGGTTTGTTGAGGGCTTTTCATCCATTGCAGCCCCTCTGACTAGATTGACCCAGAAGGGTTCCCCATTCCGATGGTCTGACGAGTGCAAGATGAGCTTCCAAAAGCTCAAGTCAGCTTTGACCACAACACTAGTTCTAGTGTTGCCTTCCGGTTCAGAGAAGTATACAGTTTATTGCGATGCTTCACGCGTTGGCTTAGGATGTGTATTGATGCAAAAGGGACGAGTTATTGCATATGCTTCACGTCAGTTGAATATCCATGAGAAGAACTACCCCGTGCACGATTTGGAGTTGGCAGCGATTGTTCATGCTCTTAAGATTTGGAGGCATTACTTGTATGGAGTGTCTTGTGAGGTTTATACAGACTACCGCAGCTTGCAGCACCTGTTCAAGAAAAGGGACCTTAATTTGAGGCAGTGTAGGTGGCTTGAGTTACTGAAGGATTATGACATCACCATTCTTTATCATCCCGACAAGGCGAATATGGTTTCAGACGCCTTAAGCAGGAAGGCGGAGAGTATGGGTAGCTTGGCATTCATTTTAGCGGAGGAGAGGCCACTAGCCCTGGACATTCAGTCCTTGGCTAACAGACTTGTGAGGCTGGACATTTCAGAGCCCAGCCGAGTTCTTGCGTGTGTTGTTGCTCAGTCTTCATTATTGGGGCAGATTAACGCTCGGCAGTTCGATGATCTGCATTTGGTAGTTCTCAGAGAGACGGTACTACAGGGTGGTACCAAGAAGGTTTCTATTGGCGAGGATGGTGTCCTGCAACTTCAGGGTCGCCTATGTGTTCCTAATGTTGATGTCCTAAGGGAGAGGATTCTAGAGGAGGCACACAGTTCGCAGTATTCTAGTCATCCAGGTGCTACGAAGATGTATCGTGACCTGAGGCAGCACTACTGGTGGCGGCGGATGAAGAAAGACATAGTGGAGTATGTGACTAGATGTCTAAATTTCCAACAGGTTAAGTATGAGCACCAGAGGCCAGGAGGCCTACTCCAGCAGATGCCTATACTTGAGTGGAAATGGGAGCGCATCACTATGGACTTTGTAGTCGGGTTGTCGTGGACCTTGAGGAAGTTTGATGTGATTTGGGTTATTGTAGATAGGTTGCCCAAGTCAGCACACTTCGTTCTAATGGCCACTACTTATACTTCAGAGAGGTTAGCTCAGATCTACATTCGAGAGATAGTCCGATTTCACGATGTTCCTGTGTCCATCATATCAGATAGAGGTCCTCAGTTCACCTTGCATTTCTGGAGAGCGGTATAGAGTGAGTTGGGAACCCGTGTAAAGCTCAGTACAACATTTCATCCTCAGACCGACGGGCAGTCGGAGCGAACAGTTCAGATATTGGAGGACATGCTCAGGGCATGTGTGATTGACTTTAGAGGGAAGTGGGATCAGTTCTTGCCCTTGGCTGAGTTTGCGTACAGCAACAGCTATCAGTCCAGCATTGAGATGGCCCCATTTGAGGCTCTATATGGTCGGCGATGTCGTTCTCCCATTGGGTGGTTTGAGCCTAGCGAGGCTAAGTTATATGGCACTAACTTGGTAAAGGATGCCTTGGAAAAGGTAAAGTTGATTCAGGAGAGGCTTCTCACAGCTCAGTCCAGACAGAAGAGTTACGCGGATCAGAAGGCGTGTGATGTATCATTCATGGTCGGTGAGATGGTTCGCTTGAAAGTCTCTCCGATGAAGGGTATTATGAGGTTCGGTAAGAAGGTCAAGTTGAGCCCAAGGTTTATAGTCCCATTTGAGGTGTTGGGGCTAGTTGGAGAGGTCACTTAAGAGCTTGCTCTACCTCCCAGCTTATCAGGTGTTCATAGTTTTCCATGTATCTATGCTCTGGAGGTACCATGCCAACTTGTCTGATGTGTTGGACTTCAGTACTATTCAGCTAGACCAGAGGTTGGGCTACGAGAAGGAGCCAATTGCTATTATTGATAGGCAGGTGCACTAGTTGAGGTCTAAGAGGGTTTCCGCCGTGAGGGTCCGGTGGAGGGGCTAACCAGTCGAGGAGGCGACTTGGGAGTCCGAGGAGGACATGCGGAGCAGATATCCTCACTTATTCAGCACTCCAGGTATGATTCTAGACCCGTTCGAGGATGAATGTTTGTTTAAAAGGTGGAGAATGTAATAACCCGACCGGTCGTTTTGCTTCTTAGAACCCCATGCTCCTATATAAGACTTCTTGTATTTGCTTTTATTGATTTATGATGTGTGGAGATGGTTGATTCGGGAATTTGGATGAGTTTGGGTTGGAATTGGAACACTTAGTTCCTTAAGGTTGACCTTAAAGGCCAAATTTGACTTCGGTCAACATTTTTTGTAAACGACCTCGGAATCGGGATTTGAAGGTTCCAATAGGTCCGTATGATGATTTCGGACTTCGGAACAGGTTTTTGATGACCCAGGGGCGTTACAGCGCCAAATAGTGGAATATGATTCTTGAAGTTCAAAATTTGAGGTTTGGAACGTGTTTTGGTGTTATCGAGGTCCAAACGGAACTCCATGACTGGGGATAGTTCTGTAGTGTCATTTATGACTTGCTCGCAAAAAATTGGTGTCATTCCGAGTAGTATAAGTACGTTTCGACGTATTGGAAGTGAATCCAATTAGTTGAGGTTAGTTGGTTTTGGGGTAAGACTCTTAGATTTAATGTTGTTTCGGGCGTTCCGTAGGTTCGAGCGAGTCCTTTTTTTATGATTTAGAACTTGTTGGTATATTTGAACGGGGCCTTGGGGGGACTCGGAAGCCTTTCAGACGTCGAGTGAGGTGATTCCCAGCTCAAAGAGAGCTGCTGGTCCACAAGATCTGGTGCGATCGCACATGCGATTGGACAGCCGCAGGTGCGAGGCTGCAGGTGCGGCCATCAAGGGGTGCCCAGGATCCGCAGATACGGTCCCTTCTTCGTACAAGCAGAGCAGCAGGTGCGGGAATCCTTCCGCAGGTGCGATCCATGCCAGCCCCTCCCCTTTCCGCAGATGCGGACACTGGTCCACAGGAGCGGGATCGCAGGTGCGGTCCACTCGTCGCAGGTACGAAAGCATTGAAGGCAGTGAGGTTATTTTAAATCAGGACTTAGGCTCATTTGAGGTCATTTGTCACACTTTGGGCGATTTAGGAGCTCCCAAAAATAGAGACTTCAACTTAACACCTTGAGATAATGTATTTCCTACTTAATGTTAGCTTACTACTTAGTTTTTGGGTAGATTAACACATAAAGATTGGTGAAAATTATTGGTTTAGGATAAAACTTAGGGTTTTGATAAAAATGGGATTTAACCACGAAATTTGTTATGGAATCTAGTAAAAATCATATATTATTGATCCTTAGGTTATGGATAACAACTTTCTTTAAGAATTTCCGAAATCCGAGTATGTGGACCCGGGGGTGAATTTTAAGAATCTTATAAATTTGCTTGGGTAATCACTTAAATGGTAGAATTATGAACTTCCGAGCATAGATTGACTAGTTTATGTAATGTTTGGCTAGTTTCGAGTTGTCGGACGTCAAATTTGGAGGTTTGAGTGCATTCTTGAATCGGGAAGTAGGCTTGAGACAAGGTAAGTCTCCTTTCTAACCTTGTAAGAGGAAATTGTCCCCATAGGTGAAGTAATTTATTATGTGAATAATTGTGGGGACTACGTAAGCACTTGGTGACGATAGTCCGTGCGTAGTGACTATTCTTCCTATGCCCGGGTAGTTTAGGCTTACACCATGCCTTGTGAACATGTCTAGTTGATTTATATGCGTGGTCATCATTGAATAAAAAATTTACATCAACATCTTAAGAATTTAAAGGTTTCAAGTAAGTCATTAAGCTGAAAAGAAAATGAATAGAGAAGAATGTGTTATGATTATGTGAAACCGCTTCGCATATATTTCCGCGAGCGGGTGTTTTCCTCCACTGCTCTCATGGGAGCGGGCCGTTCACCTCGGCAGATTAATAGATGCATATATGGTTCACGCCGTTCGACCCTTCGGTAGTGCACATTTACTTTTCTGTTGGATCGAGTCGTACGTCCTTGACATATTATGTGCGTGATATTTGCTTGGTACTTTTCCTGTGACTTACAACTGTTAAAAAGGTCTTGAATAATAAATTTTAAATATTTTAATAAGAGTTGCCACCTGAATGTACCTATGGAAAGATTTGTCATTTCTTGTTCTTATTGTTATTCACCTTTGATGTGCATGCTTAGTCTAATGATTTAATAAATTTTTTTGTCCCTAGTGAGTGTCAAGTCGACCTCTCGTCACTACTTCTTCGAGATTAGACTGGATACTTACTGGGTACATGATGTTTATGTACTCATGCTACACTTTTGTACTTAATTGTGTAGGTTCTGAGGCAGGTGCATCTGGTTATCAGTCGGGAGCACGCTCTTGACTCCTCGAGATTCAGAGATTCCACGGTGAGCTGCTTCTCTTGATGTCGTTCAGCAGCACGTTGGAGTCTTTCCCTTTTGTTATTCTGTCTATATCCTCTCATATAGTAGGATAGATATATTCTTTTGATTTTCCTTCTACTAGATGCATGTATACTTGTGTCACCAGTTCCTGGCACACACGTTGGTAGACTTTTCTTTTGGGCATGTAACTATTTAAAACTTACTTTTGGTCATTTCAATTAAATTGCCTTTTGTTGGCCCAAGAAAGATAGTAGTTTGAAGATTGACAAAGGAACTCAGAGATGAACCAGGTCCATCACTAGAGACATAGACACATGCAGAGTTAAAGGCACATGAGGTGCACATGCAGGAGATAAACGAAATCTGGGAAATAAGAGATATCTTCTGATCGAAAATATTTCAAAATGATAAGGAGAAGGACTCCTTACTCAATAAGAACAGAATCTAAGATAAGGAAGGATTTGAGGAGTTGAGTTTGACTAGAACTCTTCCACCAAGGAAGAGTTGCATTAAGATTCTAGTTAATTCCTTATCTTCTAACTCATATATATTGCAGAATGTCTTATTGTAAAGAGACGCACAAAACAGAAATTTATCAAGAATTGAGAGCAAAATTCGTGAAGAAATTTTGCAAGCAGTTCGAGCCAAATTGGAGAGTGCGAATCTGGAGCTACTTGAACCAGCTAGAAGAACCAGTTTCATTTGTTGTCTTTTAGTCTAGTTTATTTGTAGTAGGTGATTACAAAGTGTATCTTTCAGCTTTATCTAGAAGCATTTGTAATAGGTACTGAGTATCAAGTTAGAGTTAACTTGAAGGTTGTCGCAAATAGCTAGAGGCTAGTTTGCCACAAAGGGTTAGAGTTAATCCTTAGGTTTACAAAGAGTTTATTTTGTAAATGCTTTTTGGCTCATTCATTTAGTGAAGAGTTCGGGAAAATCCTACTGGGAAGTAGGTCATGATTTTTTCACCTTTTGAGCCAGGTGTTTTCCATGTAAAATTATTATTTTTCTTTATTTTCTGCAATTATTATTCCGCAAACTGTAGGAGTTGGAACACATAGAAGAACATGGTTCTTCTATAACTCTTGCACACGAAAATTGGTCACCACACAAATCACCCCCCCCCCCTCCCCTCTTGTGTGGTATTGACATAGATAAATAACAATTGGTATCAGAGCGGGTTGTCCTTGCTAACACCTTAGGAAAAGATCAAGATGAGTGCACCACCTGGGAACTGGGAAGGACAATCAACTGCTAGGACACCACTCTTCAATGGCCAGTACTACTCCTGGTGGAAGAACAGGATGAAGGATCACTTAATTGGAGAAGACTATGAACTATGGGACATAGTCACTGATGGTCCTTTGGCCACCATGAAGAAGACTGTTGAAGGAATAGATGTGACAAAGACAAGAGTTGACTGCACTGCTGAAGACTTAAGAAAATAGGAAAAGAATGCCAAGGCCAAGAAGTGGCTTGTGTGTGAACTTGGTCCAGATGAGTACAATAGAATTCAAAGTTGCACCACTGCCAAGGAAATTTGGGACACTTTGCAAGTGGCTCATAAAGGAACTGCACAAGTGAAAAGATCCAGAGGTACATTACTATATTCTTATGACAAAAAATTATGTCCATGTTACATTATTTAAATAAGAAGGTAAAATTTTGATTTTGTTTTAAATCCTAAATATCTAATCTTCCAAACATATTTTGAAATAAAGAAGGGCTCAAAGGGTAAAAGTTGATGAATGTTTCAATTTTGAGTCTTTGTATTTAACTATTACAAACTTTCATTCGCAAAGCGGGGATTAAGCAAAATAGGGACCCGTACGGGGCAAGACACACGTGAAATGCTCTTGGACTTATGTGTGGGCTCCTATTTTTCGAAGCTTACACCTTTAGTGCTCGGCATATGCTTTATATGTGTCTGACGCTTAATGCACTGGCTCGTCCCACAATTAGTGTGCTGCTTTGTGTAATTAGCTTTGTAGTTCATAAAACATTTATTAACAATTTTTTGACTTGTCAAAATCTTTCTTAATTAATTACATTTCATAAATTAAAATCACTAATATTACATCATGAAAATGAATTTGATATGACCTCTTCTAAAAATATTTCATAATTAATTTTTGTTAGGCCAATATTATTGCATTCTTTATAATTTTTTCTTCAAATCTTGATTTTTACTTTATTTTGTTTGAAATAATTTTATCATATTTGTAGGTGCATGATGAAACTTGTTACTTAATATTTAGTGTTTGGTGACTAACAACTTATAAGTATTTATATCCATTAATTTTCTTTTAATAATGATTATGTCACGCCCCGAAATCCCACCATTGGGCCGTGATGGCGTCTAACGTTGAACTCGCTATACAAGCCAACGTGTACAGTTAAACTAGCATGATAACATTGAATTAACAGAACAAGCTAAAAACGGTTCATAATTTAACAGCGAAAATAAAATATAGTTCAAAACTAAGGACAACATAATACAACGACACATTAATTTCCCAAAACCTAGAGTCACAAGCTCACGAATTGTCTATAAGAGTGCTAAATACAAGTCTGAAAGGAAATACATGACTGTCTCTGAAACTAGAGAAAAACAAGACAGAAACGAAGACATAAGGATGGGAGAGACGCCAAGGCCCACGAACGCCAGCGGGTATACCTTGAAGCCTCTAGGATAAGCTGAAAGACACCCCCACTAATGATGTCCACCGGGTCCAGCTGCGTAATCTGTACAACATAAAGAAGTGCAGGTGTAGCATCAGTACAACCGACCCCATGTATTGGTACGTGCCTGGCCTAACCTCGGCGAAGTAGTGACAAGGCTAGAACCAGACTACCAAGTAAACCTGTGCAGTTCGAATATATATATATATATATATATA
>ML399310.1:0-27135 GCA_005239525.1 Nicotiana knightiana | reverse complement strand
ATAGGCACAGCTAATTGATGGCCATTCAATTAACTACAATAAGAACGTAGTTGAACAAATAGAGAATAATCAATCAAAATATATTAATATCAAACGAAGTTCATCCCCAACGGGTTCTACCAAAACCTTAGATTAAAACTTAGCTACTCATGTTTGAACTAAACAAAACTACAAGAAATTGCATAATGGTTAATAAAATAAGAATTACTAAATTGTAGAAATCGTGTTCTTGCTCTTCAATGGAAATTTCTTCTTGTCTACTGTTAATCCACAAAAATCCTCCCTTAATTGTGTTTTAGGAGTCTATTTATAGGTTTAGGGTGAACCCTAACCGTGTAGGAGACTTCTATTTCACTTGGGAAACACTTAAACTCGTCAAACTCGGACTTGGGCAACACTGGAGACCCCTGGCGTTTGGGCTCTAACGCCCCCCTAACGCCAGGGGGGCCAGGCGTTATGGCTCTAACGCCCCCCTAATGCCAGGGGGGGCCAGGAGTTATGGCTCTAACACCCCCCTAACGCCAGGGGGGGCCTGGCGTTATGGTTGTAACGCCCCCCTAACGCCAGGGGGGAGCCAGGCTTTATGGGGCAAACGCCCGGCTATCGCCCGGGCGTCTCCCTTTGTGTATTTTTGACGTATTTTCATCCCTTTAGCTCCGTTTCCATTTCCAATTTACCTACACATGAAATAAACTCC
This sequence comes from Nicotiana knightiana, assembly GCA_005239525.1. Lineage (NCBI taxonomy): Eukaryota > Viridiplantae > Streptophyta > Magnoliopsida > Solanales > Solanaceae > Nicotiana > Nicotiana knightiana. Next base: position 26,438 of record ML399310.1, on the reverse strand, counting down.
ATTATGCACATAACAAGTGTAATTTTATCATTAATGCTCATAAAATGTAAGGTATATCACATGTTAAACTATGCAATTTAGTCTCGCATCAGTACACACATTCAAATATGTCATTGAACATAAATTAAGGACATTACACAATTGAACAAAATTCACTCACTCTCACAAGGAATTCATGTGCATCCCGTGTTTGTACCATAAGCTTGCTCGTAGTGTAAATCTCTACTAATATAAGCTAGCCAAATCTAGGATCAATTAGGACTTTAAGGTTGTAATGTAGGCTAAGGGACAAGTAGTATACATTTAGAAATAGTGACTAACCCTCCTAAGCACTTTAATATACTACACTCACAATTCAAGCGCAATTTCTTCTCAACCCATTCACTTGTCATACATCATAACTAACATAGCCCTCTTTTCCATTAAGCACCTCTATGGTTTCACTAGCACGAGTGAGAAGGATTAGGAGGTGTGTCTTCTACATTATTTGAAATTTTGTTTGCTTTTTATTGCAAAATTTTTCTTTTTTTTTTTTTCCTTTTCTTTTTCTTTCACACACTCCATACATTGAAGTTCATAAGCTAGTGACCTTTATTCACAATTTTGGTGCACCTTAAGAGCCCTTCCATGGTTTCACTCAAAAGACACTTCCCAATCTCTCACCTTACTTCTTTTAGCTGCTAAGTGCCTTAGGAGGTAAAGGTTCAACAATCTCGAATTAAGAACAAACTAGGAGTACGGCTTGTAATGTGGTTGCCAAGGAAACGGTCTATAGGCTCAAAGGAGCTAGCAATGGAAAACTTTTATTTGTCTGTGACAAGAACCTTTATGGTCAAGCAAGAAACGCCTACATCATCTCCTAGACTAGCACAACTTAATGATTTCGCGTTGATTAACACACGGGGCAAGTTCTAGACTACACAGGATAGCATATAATATCAATAATCCTTACAAACACATGACACTTGACTCACTCAAGATGGTTCTGTGCGACTCTCAAGTCAAGCAAGCATAGCAAGTTGAAATTTTTTGAGCAACAATGCGCTAGGTAGCATACAAGTCAATCAACTGAGAAAAAGGCGTCAAAGAGTAGGCTACTTAATTTATTTGGGAATTATAATTGAAATCATGTATGCAGGAAGACAGAGCGCATGCCATAACTTAACTTGCTAACACTAAACATGCCAATGGGTACCTCAGAGCAATCTCAGTTTTCTCCCTTATCCTACTCCTAAGAAAAAAGTAATAATAAAAAAACTAAACTAGAATACCCGGTTCCAGCTACACCCTTGGAAAAGAACCGGCCTCGACAGAAAAATCAATGGATACTACCTAACTACCTAAAAAAAACAAAAGAAAATATTTTTGGTATTTTTTTAATCGGACTTTAATCCCTCAAGAAAATTTTCCAATAGATCCATCATCAGAAAAAGTCCAAACTTTTTCTAATTTTTTTTTTATAGTTTATCTAATTAGACTATGTTAATATTAAACTAATCTAAAAGGTAATAAATAAAACAAAACAATAACACTAACAAAGAAAGAAAGAAAAAATTATACAATTACAATCCAAGGAGCATTCCCCTACCCCACAGTTAAGCAATGCATAGTCCCCGATGCATATAATTCAAAATAGAGTAAGGTGTAAATAAAGAACTCCCTGCTAGTCGGAGGCTGCCTCCTCAAGATGCCCACCAGCTGCGGCAATGGGCTCATCATCATCACCCAAGGGCATCAAAGCCATTGGTCCTGTAACGTCATCATCATCATCATCGTCGTCCGATACCTTGTGACTTTTTTCATCCTCAGACGGATGAATGGGACTTCCTGGTGCTATACCCAACATCTCCTTCTAAGAACTAGAGATATCATTATGCAAGTACATGCGCTCCTCCTCTGACACCCCTAGCATGCTCATGATAACATTGAGGGTGTTTTAAAGATACCCGTTGTAATTTTCGTCCCTCTCATTCCTAGCATCTTGGGTGAGCTTGGATGTGGACTCTAGCAGGGATGTGATGTCCAACAAAGCTGTGGGTGGCAGTACTCTGGTACCCTGCGAAATAACATGTATTGTGTCAGAATATTTCCAGAAAGGAAACTCTTGATCCTCCCTCCAAAATGGGTGCGGGCCATTTCTCCAAGGATGAGCTCACCCACATTTAAGGGTCACCCGGTCATCAAGAAGTAAATCACGCACACTCAAGCTCGAGTGCACTCACTATTATGCTCAACGGGCATTAATCTTGCTTGCACAAAGTTTTTCCAGACCTTGGCCATTTTGTTGAAGTCGAACCGGAGTATCTCAAGGCGCTCGTTCCCCTTAGTCCGGGTCTATTTTGCATTAGAATCAACACTACAAAGTGTATGACGTATTTCCTGGTAGCGTGGAATCTTAACAAACTTGCGTAGCCGCCGTGGACTTGAGCTATCAACTCCCAAAAAGCTACACAAGGCTTCCCTATACATAGGAATTTCCTTTCCTCGGACCCATGACTTGTCAAACCCCTCATTCCAATTGGCATATAATTCTCTCACCATGCTTAGATTTGCATGGCCCGGACATTTAAGGAGCTTATCCATCTTCTTTTCGATCAATCTAGCAAGCACATTGGGGAAGTTCCGTTCCAAGTCCTTCACATTTATCCCCATTTCAGACACATATCTTCCATATGGAACTGAAGTATCACGTCATTTTATGGCATCATCCCGAACTAGTTCCACTCGAGGCCGTGGTGGCCTCGTTGACTCGCTTGCAATTTGCTTTCTCTTGGCTTGTTGGGAGGAACTCTCTCCTTGCTTGCGTTTCTTTTGAGGAGGAGCAGTAGAGGAGGACTTGCCCACCCCTTTCCCTTTAGCGGCGCCATCACGAGCCATAGAAACCTACACATGATAAACACAAAGATGAGAATGAATCAAGAAATTTCGCTTAAGGTCATCGTGAGAGGCAAGATGACCCCACACTTAAAACCGAAGGCTATGTATAATCGAATCATGATATTGATCCAATGTGCACCAATGTGTCATCACAAGGCTATAGGTACTCAGATTTCCCTATGCCATACAATTCAATTAATCTAACATGGCCCTAACATAACTATGGTGCAAGCATAACAAGTGTCAAGTCTACATTACTACACTAATTTAATACACTAACTATGACTTACAAGATATTGCAACAAAATACAATAACCCAAACACCCCACACTTCGCCCAACCTCATATACAACCACACTCAGCTACTTAGACTTCACCGGTGTTCAAATTTACTCTCTTAAGCATTTTAGAAAACACCTTGTGGGAATCAATTTTTTCTCTTTTATGTCAACAATGATGGAACAAGGTGGCCCTCCCAAATTTACATGAAGTAGAGGGAATTATAGTTTACCACTTCAAACACATTTACAACCAAATTTTTGCACGAATTTCGTGTATAATTACTCCACCCACAATAACATCAAAGTATGTTTAATAAACCTAGAGGACTTGGGGATTGGGGGAGAAAGAAGACTACAAATACCTAAGAAATTCCAAAATACAAGAAAAGAGATAACAAGAAGAAACATACCTTTGAGTCTTGAGATTGAAGTGAGCAAGAAAAAATGAGAGCTTGAGAGAGAGAAAAGAGAAATGAGGCAGAAGAGAAGAGAAGAGTTCGGCAGTTTACGTGAAAGTGATGGGGGAGGGGAGTTGGGTTTTAGTTAGTTTAATTTAGGTGGGGATTGGGTATGGGTTAGGTTGTGTGTGTATATGGGTTGGGTGATGTGGGTTTGATTTTAAATAAATAAAGAAAACGAACAAAAAAAATTAAAAATAAAATACCTGACCACCAGGCCAGCGCCCCACGCTGGGGCTGGCGTTGGAGCTTCTGAATATGCTGGAAAGTGCGCCCCAGCCAGCGTGAGGCGCTGGGCTGGGCGCTCATTTCGCTAAAATTTTATTTTATTTTATTTTTTTAAAATTATGACTACCCGAACACTCAATACATACATTACATACACCCTACACCATTCCCACCTAAGATTTTTACAACTACAAAGAAAACAAAAAAAAAATAGTCTACTTTAACTAACTGAAACAAAAACAAAGCTACGAAAGCAATAAAAAATGGGCTGCCTCCTAAGAAGCACCTGATTTAACGTCGCGGTACGACTCAACACATTTTTAAGCATCAACCAAGTTCACCAAGGTCTTGTGACGTGCAACGTCACCACCCTAATAATGTTTTATTCTCTAGCCATTTACTAAGAGTGTACCATTTGAACTCGTATCACGCAGTTCCACCGCTCCATGAGGTCTCACACTTACTACAAAAAAAAGGACATGCCCAACGAGATTTAAGCTTTACGGGGAAAAGCTTCAACCTCGAATTGAACAAGAGAACTTCCTGACCTGGCTCAAACTCTCGATGTTGGATGTGCTTGTCATTCCACCTCTTCGTATTATCTTTATATAATTTGGCATTTTCATATGCGTGCAGTCGAAACTCATAAAGCTCGTTGAGTTGCACCAACCTCTTCTCACCAGCTGAGTCCATATCCATAACTAGTTTTTTTATCTCCCAATAAGCTTTGTGTTCAAGCTCGACGGAAAAGTGGCATGCCTTCCCATAAACCAACCTGTACGGAGAAGTACCTATGGGAGTTTTGTATGCAGTTCGATATGCCCATAATGCGTCATCCAACTTCCCGACCCAGTCCTTTCTATTCCCACTTACTGTTTTTTCCAAAATATGCTTTACCTCTCTGTTTGAAACTTCTACTTGATCACTCATTTGGGGTGATAGGCAGTGGAAACCTTGTGCTTAACTCCATACTTTGCAAGAACACTATTCAGCAATTTGTTACAGAAGTGAGTTCCTCCGTCGCTTATCAACACTCTTGGAGTCCCAAAGCGCGTGAAGATGTGCTTCTTTACAAAGTTTACCACTACCTTTGCATCATTAGTAGGAAAAGCAATGGCCTCCACGCACTTAGAAACATAGTCGACCGCCACCAAGATGTACCTGTGACCATTAGAGCATGGGAACGGTCCCATGAAGTCAATCCCCTAAACATCAAAAAACTCTACTGCCAGAATATTTTGCAAAGGCATCTCGTTCTTCCTCGTGATAGTTCCGATTCTTCAGCATATGTCACATTTTTTAACAAAGGCATGTGCATCCTTAAACAATTTTGACCAATAGAAACCTGATTGTAGCACTTTTTGGGCGGTTCTATCCCTACCGTGATGACCTCCATATAACGAAGCATGAAAACCATGTAATATTACATTCATCTCTTCCTCAAGAACACACCTTCGCTCCAACTGATCTATGCACTTCCTATATAGGAATGGCTCATCCCACATGTAGAGCCTCACATCATGTAGGAATATTCTTCTATTTTCAGGTGTCAATTCTAGTGGCGTCACCCCACCTGCAATAAAATTCACATAATCTACATACCATGAGGCTTCACCTGAGGTGATTGCTAATAACTGCTCATTAGGAAACGTTTCTTTGATTGACCCTCCTTCAGCTACATAGTTCCGATTTTCTAATCTTGACAAGTGATCAGCCACTTGATTTTTTGTCCCTTTTCGATCTCGGATCTCTAAGTCAAATTCTTGCAAGAGGAGGACCCAACGAATCAACCTCGGCTTGGCGTCTTTATTTTCAAACAAGTATCTGATAGCTGAATGATCTGTGTAGACGATGACTTTGGTTCCACTAGATATTATCTGAACTTGTCAAACTCCCACACCACTGCAAATAACTCTTTTTCAGTAACTGTATAATTCATCTGAGATTGATTCATAGTTTTCTCTCTGAATAAATGGATTGAAATATTTTGTCCCTCATTTCCCCCAAAACAGCTCTGATTGCTATGTCACTTGCATCGCACATCAACTCAAGTGGCCGCTCCCAATCTAGGGCGATGATAATTGGTGCAGTCACCAACCTTCCCTTCAGCTCCTCAAATGCTTTCAGACATGCATCATCAAACTTAAAGGTGACATCTTTCTCAAGAAGCCTGCACAAAGGAGAAGAAATTTTCGAAATATCTTTAATGAAACGATGATAAAAATCTGCATGGACCAAGAAACTGCGAATGCCTTTGATGGAAGTTGGTGGGGGAAATTTTTCAATCTCTTCCACCTTTGCTTTATCCACCTGCAAACCATTTTTGGACACCTTGTTCCCCAAGACTATACCTTCACGTACCATGAAATGACACTTTTCCTAGTTTAGCACCAAGTTTGTCTCTTCACACCTAGCAAGCACTTTATCAAGCTTCATTAAACAATTATCAAAAGAACACCCAAACACAGAAAAATCATCCATGAACACTTCCACAAATCTTTCAACCATGTCAGTAAAAATAGCCATCATACACTTTTGAAAAGTTGCAGGTCCATTACAGAGACCAAAGGGCATTCTCTTGAATGCATACGCATAGGGACACGTAAATGTGGTTTTCTCTTGGTCCTCTAGGGATATAGAAATTTGATTATACCCCAAATAACCATCCAGGAAATAGTAGTATTCCTGGCCAGCTAATCTATCAAGTATTTGGTCAATAAAGGGGAGGGGAAAATGGTCTTTCCATGTGGCATTGTTCAATTTTCTATAATCTATGCTAATTCTCCACCCAGTGACAGTTCTTGTAGGAATTAAGTAATTATTTTCATTAACCACTACAGTCATCCCCCCTTTCTTAGGCACACATCGAATGGGGCTTACCCATTTGCTACTAGAGATTGGAAATACAATACCTGCATCAAGCCACTTAATCACTTTTTTTCTTACCACCTCTTTCATGATTGGATTTAGTCGGCGTTGTTGCTCTACACTTGTCTTGTGTCCGTCCTCCATGAGGATTTTATGCATGCAGAAAGCGGGAATAATGCCTTTAATGTTAGACATCGTCCACCCAATTGCTCGCTTGTGCTCACGTATCACTCTCAACATCTTTTCTTCCTGCAATTTAGACAAGTCTAAAGAAACAATAACAGGTAAAGTGTCAGAACTACCTAAATAAGTATATTGAAGGTGAGGGGGTAGGGGTTTAAGCTCTAATATTTGAGCTTCTTCAATTGACGACTTTGGAGGAGGCCCACTTGGACTATTCAGGGGAAACAGGTGTATTCCCTGTATGTAAGCACATGATGCATCTAGGATATGCATCATCTCCTCAACCTCATCATCAATCATCCAGATATCAAAAAACATGAGTGCTTTTTCTAGAGAGTCGTCTAGATATACACTCGTGTCAAGAAGTTGCTCATCTACCTCCACAACAGATATCATAAAGAGCTCCTCATAGTGGCGGGAAAGTTGGATTGCTTTGTAGACATTAAAGACTGCTTCCTCGTTGTCCACCCTCATAATTATTTTCCCTCTCTCACTTTAATTATTGCATCACCAGTAGCCAAGAGAGGTCTTCCCAATATGATTGAAACTTGTTCATCAGCCTCAAAATCTAGAATAATGACGTCAGCTGGGAAGATAAATTTCCCAATTTGCAGAAGCACATCTTCAATTACTCCTTTAGGGTGAGCTATGGACCTATCAACTAATTGCAACATCACAGTGGTTGGTCTTGGAGCTCCCTGACCCAATTTCTTAAAAAGGACAAGGGCATTAGATTTATGCTCGCCCCCAAATCACAAAGAGCACGACCCACGTCAATATTACCAATGTGCACAGGGATGGTGAAGCTGCCAAGATCCTTAAGCTTTTGAGGAAGCTTGTTTTCGACCCTTGAAGTGCACTCCTCAGTAAGTGTAACTGTCTCGAACTCAGTCAATTTCCTATTGTGAGCCACTATATCTTTTATGTACTTAGCATACTTTGGAATTTCACGAAGTACATCCATCAATAGAATATTTAATTGAACCTGGATCAACATAGAGAGAAATTTGTTGAACATGTGATCATAATTCTTTTTCTACAATCTCTGGGGGAAAGGTGGTGGTGGCCTTGCAGCCTCCACTAGCTCTGATCCTACATCATTTTTCTTTGACTCGTATATTGCCTTAGGGGTCAGCTCCCCCTCAGGTATATGCTTTTCTTTTCTTTTCTTTGGCGCTTCTTCTAGTTCCCTCCCGTTTCTGAGTGTAACTGCATTAACTTGAGGGTTCTTCTTTGTATCACTGGGAAGAGCGCCTGCATGTCTAATATTTTGATTTGCTGCTAATTGCCCCATTTGCCTCTCAAGATTTCTGAAATCGGTCCTGAGCTGTTGATTGTCAAGAAACAACTTCTTCAGCAAATCATTCGTACTCTCTTCTGTTTATTGGGGTGGCTTCTAAGGCTGATTGAAATTTCCCTGAGGCCTAAAATGATTCTGATTCTGTTGATTTCCACCCATGAAAAGTTAGGATGATTCCTCCAATTGGATTGTAAGTGTTTCCATATTGTGCATGTTGATTCATCGAACCTCTGTTTTGTTGCCCACATAGTATATAGATTCCGGATTCGTAGGGAACATGTCACTCATATGGTTATCACCATATAGTTCGCAGCAAATAGACATCTGATGTACATGTTGCATCTATTGTGTTTGTTGCATTCTCATTCTATTCATCTAATTTGCCAATTTTGAAATATCTGCTCTCATGGCTGAGAAGTCATCAAGCTCAATCACCCGACTGCCTTTTGTTTAATTTCTTTTCTTGCATCCCCATCTCTTTGCCAATTATGATCATTAGCAGTAAAGTTATTCAACAAGATTTGAATTTCACTGTACGTCCTGGCCATGCAACTACCTCCACAAGCTGAATCAAGATTCATCTTTGATCCTCGTCTAGCCCATCAAAAAAAGTGTGCCCCAATACCTCATCAGTCTGACAATGATGAGGGCAGTCTCTGAGTGGCTTCTTGTATATTTCCCTAGCTTGACGAAGTGTCTCTCCATCCCGTTGTTGGAACCCAAGAATTTGGCTCCTCAGCGATTTTGTATTTTTAGTAGGGAAAAACTTAATTAAGAATTTCCTTTCTAAATCATCCCAAGTGCAGATTGAATCGCGGGCTCCTTTTGCAACCATTCCTTAGCTTCCCCCATCAGTTAAAAGGGAAATAGTGTCAGCCTGACATAGTCCTTGGAAACGTTCGAATAATTGTAAGTGTCCATAATTTCAAAGAAGTTTTGAATATGCCTCTATGGGTCTTCATGAGATAGACCCACATATTTCCCTGTGGACTGAATCAGTTGTGCCATGTAATGTTTGAGTTCAAAATGGCCCGTGATATCAGGCTTCACAATAGCCTGATTCATATTAGTAAGATTGGGCCTTGCGGCTTCTATCACCGGACGCTCTTTATTACCTGCCATCTCTATTGGTTGTGGTTGAACTACAATGTCCAACTCTCTTTCTATTCTCATTCTAGCTTCGACTTCCTTCCACACTCTATGAAGTGTTCGTTCAATTTCTGGATCAAAAGGAAGGAGGTTGTTTGTGATTCTACTTCTCCGCATTCAAGAGAAGAGCCTGCGTTAACACAAACAAGGCAAACTGAAAATTAAATCTTGAACAAATAACTAATAAAATCTTAACTCAGTCAAGTAGCTAATTCTAAGTCCCCGGCAACGACGCCAAAAACCTGTTGCGACCAAACACACTCACGCAAGTATACGTGGTCGTCAAGTAATAGAGTAGTGCGTAGAGTATCCTTCCCACGAAGACTGATTATTAACTTTTAACTGATTCAAACTCAATTAACTTATCGATTCAAGATATTTCTCACAAACTAGATAATTTACTAGTTTACTACCTAAAAACTATCAAGTAATGAAATAACTACAAATCAACCACAATACTTAAACACTTTCAGATAAAAATCAATTGGAGATAATATTCTAGGGTCACGGATTAGCTAACAATCGTGTTGCGTTCTTGTCCTAAAATGACTAATTGATTTATCCATGTTGTTTATTGATAAGGTTGATATTACCCATAAGAATCTGTCGAGTTCTTACTCGCCTATTCAAGATAACTTAATGCCTATGTGTCTATGGAATTAAGATTAACAAGAATGAATTTAGACTTCCTGTATTTCAACCAAGCAAGAAAATTAGGTATATGTCTATCCTAATTGTGAATCCGTTCCCCGATGCTTGGGTTCAAGAACATGCTCTATTTAATTCTATATGCAATCTAGAATTCCCACTTTCGAGTTCAACTCTAGATTTGTAGATATTATTTCATTGTTAGCTACTTAGCAAAATAACTAAAAATAGAATTAAATAAACAACCCAATATGATAAAATCAACTTTGTCAAATTAAACTTCAAACATCAACATTCATGTATACCCCTGACCCTAGAACAATAAGGTTCTTAGCCACTCGTGTTCATAAAATCATCAGGATTAATGTTTTCAAACATAAAATTAATGAATACAAGAGGAAGAATGGAAGAATTGCTCAAATCCGTACTCCTGAGTGTTTCGTACTTTTGTTCTCCTCTAAAAATCACGTCCTCCTCCTCAAAATAGGTTTAGGTTGGCTTTTATATGAGTTGGGGGCGTCTTGGGGTCAAAATAACCGAGTCCCAGTCGAGACTGGCCAATTTCCCGTTTTGAGCGTCCAGGGCAGCGTGGGGCGCTGGCCCTGACGCTCAAATAATTCAGCTGCTGCAAACTGCGCCACAACCAGCGCCCCAAGCTAGCTGTGGCCCTCAAATTTCACTTTTTGTCCCGATTTCGCTCCAATCCGTGTTATTTCGTCCCAAATTACATCTGAATGATTCCTATACATAGAAATACCATAATTTAGCACAAATCATCATATTAAACATCTCAAATCATCGAGACATGAGCAAAATGTGAGGCGATCTATATTAAAATATGCATACATTAAGTCAATTATCAGGTATTCTTGTTTACACTTAAGGATTGGTGGTATATGAACGCTGTTGAATTACTTATTTCTTGCTATTACTGGTTTATTCTACCATGTCTTTCTATTTCTGTTTTATTATTTATACTGTACACAGGCTATATTGTGAGTGTCCCGTTGTAGCCTCGTCACTCCTTTGTCGAGGTTAGGCTCAGCACTTATCAGTACATGGGGTCGGTGGTATTGATACTGCACTCTATACTTCTTGTACAGATTTTGGAAATGGTTCAAGTTGATCGAGAGGTTAGCTGTAGGATTTATCGGCTAGGAGACCAAGGTAGACCTGTCGGCGTCCGCAGGCCCTGGCGTCCCCTTCTATACCTCATACTGTACTGTTTCTTTATTTCGCAAATAATTGTATTTTATTTCGGATAAATACTTGTAGTAAAATCTTAGAATGTTCATGAATTGTGACTCTGGATTCTGGGTAGTAGAAATAGTATATATTTGGAGCTGTTATTTATATATTCCGCGTTCATTTCGATTTTTTATAGTTTGCTTGTTGTCAATCACTGAAATGTAAAAGAATTGGCTAATAAGTCTATTATGTTGGCTTTCCTAGCAAGTATAATGTTAGGCGCCATAACGTTACCGACCGTGGAAATTCTGGATCGTGACACAAACATAGAGAGAAAAGTTTCCGCGATGAATTTTTCAAAGCATAGTCTAACGGAAAATTGAAATAAATATTTTTTCGTCTTGTGATTAAAGGCGGACCTACATTATGGTTTGAGGGGTCACTGGACCCCATTAGCCTTGGCAAAAATCTTGTATATATATCTTTTATATATATGTACAAATATATAGGACATATTAAATATTTTATTTGTGCCCCTACACAAAAAGGCAGACTAAATAAGTTGTTGTGTTGGGCGCTTTAATTCCTTCATTTGCTGAATGACATGGGTTCAAAACCCATCTTCAGCTTTTCTCCTCCTTTATATTTTAGTTCTTTGTTCTTTGAATACAACGTAAAAAACCTAGCTGGTTTATTTTTTACTTTAATCTTTTTATATTAAATTATTATGGTTTAGTACTAATACATAATAGTCAACTTAATTAATTTTTTTTTGAAGTCTCTTCCTTAAAATTAAAAGCTTCAAAATGCAACTTTTCGCTCCACAAATAAAAAAATTATAATTCTTTCTGCCACAACCTTTTTCATCAATCACTTTGACTCCGACTCGGCAAAGGCAACTAAGAATTTAAGAGTCTTATTTAGTTTTTTGACTATCAACTCACCCTTATCTTAATTTCTTTAGTAAGTTTTTGATAATTTAAAGCTTGCCAGCCCTTCTGATCACTAATCTCTTTTTTTTATTAATAAAAACAAGAAATATTAAAGTGTGAAACATGCTTAATCAAACATTTTCCCTTTCCATAACATCCATTTTGCAAAGAAATCTCTCTATAACATCACATTTTTGCGATGAAATCACTCTGTTCGGTGCTTTCTTTTTCTTTAGAACTTCTTTTTGTTTATACTTGGATGATAGGTCATCATAATCATTACGTTTTCAAAGAGTTGTATGCTAATTTTATTGCTGGTGAGTAGTATACAGTGATGCTCCCGTCTTGCTCAAATCCCGGGCCTGCCTCTACTTGTGATGATAGTAATGGAATTCTTGGAATAAACATAGGCGTATTCTTGAAATCACCTGTCATAATCTTAGTGCTAATAATATGACTTTTAAATTCATAACAGGTCGCTCGCGTGCCATTACAGAGGCATTCACATGGATTTAAAGTTTGCAATAATATAATTGGACAATTCTTTCAAAAATAATTTGTAAGGGGCAAACCAAAAGAATAAAAGTCTATAGTGGATTTTCAAACTATGTTTTATTGTTAAATTTCAATAGCTTCATCGATGCCAATAATTTTTTTTTATCGTGAATCGATCAATAAGCATATCATTAATTTCATCGGCAAAATTATTTTTTATTGTCAAGATCACACGGGAGCTAGTACTAGATGAATTAAAGTGTAACGAATCCAAATTTGAACATCTTGTAGTGACTAGTTTATCTAGAGCTCTTTCAGTTGTGTATGAAGTAATTAAAGAATCTGAAATGTCAATCTTATTTTCTAAATTAACTCGCTCTTGTCCATTTTTAATTCTTATCAAAATATCACAAATGCAGGATCTATTTTTGCTTTTATATTCTCCGATAACTTTAATTTTGTAAGTTCATTTCAAATGCTAGATTATAACAAACTTTCACTAATGAAATCTTCCTTTTTCGATATCGAACAATTGGAAGAGTTTGTCTGAAATCACCTCCTAAAACAATAACTTTTCCACCAAATAATGAATTTCTATCCATCAAAATTTTTAACTGTAGATCAAAAACTTCTAACAATATTGTTTTGGCCATAGATACCTCATCCTCACAGTCAATTTGCATCTCGGATTACACATGCAAGTGAGGTTTTTTGCTAATGTTGCAACTGGTATTTATATCAACGTCAATAGGAATTTTAAAATGTGATTGTGCATTACTTTCACCCAGGATAATAGAAGCAACAACACAAGAGGTAGTTGTTGCTAAAATTATATATCCCATAGATCGTACAGTTGCTAATAAGCACGATATAAAGAAGTTTCCCATGTTCCTCCTAGACTATCTAAGAAAAAAACACTTGCTTTTTAGAAAATATTTCTGAGTAATCGCATTATATGCAATCAGTTGATTTTTGTTTAATTTCCTATATAACAGTATGTCATCTTCTCTACAATAATAGATCTTTCAAAATGAATCTTGTTTGCCTCTTTTGCTGTTGCAGAAGGCCTGCTAGTTTCTGGGATGAGTTCATACTCATTTACATCATGGCCCATGTAATGTAAATATCATTGATATGGTTCAAAGCGTAATTGTCACGATCCGAAATTTCCACCTTCGGGACCGTGATGTCGCCTAACATTTCACTTGCTACGCAAGCCAACGTTAGAGGATTATTTAAGTCAATTTAAGTCAATTTCAATAACAGAATCAATTAAAATAAATAGATACTAAAACTGAAATACGGAATAACATAAAGCCCATAATATTTGATACAATTCGGATCTGGAGTCACAACTCACGAGCTTCTAAGATTTCCTACAGACAAAGTCTGAAAGAAATACAATTGTTCTGAATAAAAAGAAATAGTAAAAGGAAACTAGAAAGGAACTCCAAGGTCTGCGGACGCCAGCAGATCTACCTTGAGTCTCCGATAAGCAAGTCCAAACTGCTAGCCTCATGATCAGATAGGGGAGGTACCAAAATCTGCACAAGAAGTGCATAGTATAGTATGAGTACAACCGATCTCATGTACTCGTAAGTGTTGAGCCTAACCTCGACGAAGTAGTGACGAGTCTATGACAAGACGCCCACATAATAGACATGTGCAGATAACAATATATGTACGAGATAATAATAAATAACAGCTAAACATGTACTATTGGGAGGGGGACATGCTAAAGGGGATACAAGATACGATAAATACAACGAAAATGATAACCAGAACAATCAATATGCCTTTAATCAGTGAAAACAATTAAACACATTAAAAAAAAAGTACACGGCATCACCCTTCGTGCTTTTACTCTGAATAATGCGCTCGGACTGTCCGTCTTTCCGAGGATGAAACGCCATGCTCAACTCAACCCACGTGCCCAAATCCCACTGTACTACTCTCCAAAAGTGCGAGTGAACTGCGTACCTCGATCAGAAATGATAGACACGGGCACACCGTGAAGATGGATGATCTCACGAATGTAGATCCCAACTAACCGCTCTGAAGAATAGGTAACTGCCACAGGAATGAAATGAGCTGACTTGGTCAGCCTGTCCATAATAACCCATACCGCATCAAACTTCCTTTGAGTCTGAGGGAGTACAACAACAAAATCCATAGTGATACGCTCCCACTTCCACTCAGTAATCTTTAACTTCTGAAGCAAACCACTAGGTCTCTGATGCTCACACTTTACCTGGTGACAATTTAGACACCGAGCTACATAGGCAACTATATCCTTCTTCATTCTCCTCCACCAATAATGCTGCCGCAAGTCCTGATACATCTTGGCGGCACCCGGATGAATAGAATAACGAGAACTGTGGGCCTCCCCAAGAATCAACTCACAAAGTCCATCCACATTAGGCACACAAACACGACCCTGCATCCTCAAAACTTCATCATCTCCAACCGTAACTTGATTGGAACCACTGTGCCACACTGTGTCCCTAAGGACTAGCAAATGAGGGTCATCATATTGCCACTCCTTTATGCTCTCAAACAAGGAAGACCGAGCGACTGTAAAAGCTAGGACACGAGTGGGCTCCAAAATATCCAATCTCACAAACTGATTGGCCAAAGTCTGAACATCTGATGCAAGCGGTCTCTCACCGATTAGAATGTACGAAATATTTCCCATACTCGCTACCTTTCTACTCAAGGCGTAGGACACCACATTGGCCTTTCCGGGATGATACAAGATGGTGATATCATAGTCTTTCAATAGCTCCAACCACCTCCTATGACTCAAATTGAGATCTTTTTGCTTGAACAAATACTGTAGGCTCCAATGATCCGTGAAAACCTCACATGATACGTCGTAAAGATAGTGCCTCCAAATCTTCATCAAATCTATAAATGCTGCGGGGACATATGTCAACCCAAAGGACATCACTAGAAACTCATAATGCCCGTACTGAGTCCAAAAAGTTGTCTTACGTACATCAGATGCCCTAATCCTCAACTGATGGTAGCCATACCTCAAATCAATCTTTGAAAATACTTTGGAACCCCGAAGCTGATCAAATAAGTCATCAATCCTCGGCAATGGATACTTGTTCTTGATGGTGACTTTGCTCAACTGCCGATAATCTATGCATATCCTCATCGATCCATCATTATTCTTCACGAACAACACAGGCACACCCCAGGGTGAGAAAATAGGTCTAATGAAGCCCTTATCAAGCAAATCCTGCAATTGCTCCTTCAATTCTTTCAGCTCTGTCGGGGCCTTAAGGTATAGTGGAATAGAGATAGGCTGAGTGCCTAGAGCCAAATCAATATGCAGATCAATGTCCCTGTCGGGTAGCATGTCACGACCCAAAATCCCTAAGGTCGTGAGGGTGCCGAACATCCATGTCAGGCAAGCCAACCCACTAATTAATTGAAACAACTTTCCGGTTTTATAACATTTATGAAAACATTTCTTTTCCCTTAATTACATATTAACCAAATAAAAGTCTGATAATTAAAAACAGTGGTTTAAAGATATAACTTGAGAAATTATATCCCAATACATATCGCAGAACCCGGTGTCACAAGTACATGAGCAATTTCTAACAATTCAACAATCATTACAAGCCTGTCCGAAATACAACTGGACAAGGAAATTTATAGGAAATAAATACAGTGCGAAGGAGACTTTGTCAGCACGGATCGCCTCCGGATGATGCAGCTCGCCTAAGTCTCTGAATCCTCCACATTGCTATGAAAGTACCTGTGCAATAAAATGCACAACAAGAGTAGCATGAGTACAAAAATAACGTGTAATCCGTAAGTCGCCCGCCTAACCTCAGAGAGGTAGTGACGAGAGGTTGTCTTGACACTCACTGAGGTCCAACAATATAATATATGAAAGAATATGATGAAGTACAGTAGACATGTAAGACAGTGAGCGGCGAATACGTATCAAGTACAAAAATCCAGGTAACTATTAAGAATAAGCAACAATGTGCACTTTCCTTTCTCCCAAATACATGTCAAGCCAATATCAATAAAACAATACCAGATAGTCATGCACACACAAGGATAAGACAGCCGGCTGGAGTCGAATGAATATCTAATCACTGAATAAGCGTAAAGCTTCCCCCGCTCGAAAATCATACCTGCGACTCGGGTGCTGACACATTTATACCAAATTACCATAAATCTTCCCTCGATCGCAAATCATACCTACGATTCGAGTGCTGACACACTTATACTGAATATTATAAAGCTTCCCCCGCTTGCGAATCATACTTGCGACTCGGGTGCTGACACATTTCCACACATTAAATCCGTATTTTATCAAGAAAACAGTTTTCTCAAGAAAGTGGTAAAATCCTTATTAAAAGAAACATGAATTATAGGTTTTGAAATCATTTGTTTTTGAAACTCATTTGTCAAATTTAATGACATTCCACGATACAACCTAGTCCAGGTACACAAATATCCATAGAGAGATAAATTCTCTTTTTGGAAGATCAACAAGATGAGCTCTAGCTTTCTTTTATATATTCAATTACGTCTTCGATTATATTAATAGTTTAATATTACAGGCAGGATTACAGGTATAACACGTAAGGCATGTTAGTGGGTCCTAGACTACCCGGACATGACATAATAGTAGCTACGCACGGACTACAGTCACCTCGTGCGTACGTAGCCCCCGAAGATAATAGCATGTATTGAATTAATTAACCTAGGGGGACGATTCCCGCTCATAAAGTTAGAAAGGAGACTTACCTTGCTCCGAAATTCCCACACCGGCTTCCAAGCCCCTATGATGACTCCAACAGACGCACAACGCTCCAAAACTACCACATAACGACAAAGCAAATGAAAATTCATCCTAATACTCACAACAAATTCAGATTATATACTTTCCCAACCCCGCTCGGAGAAATGACAAAAATGCCCTCGGGCCCACGTGCCCGGAAATTCAAAATTCTTGAAGATACATGCTACCCATAGCTCTACTAGTTCAATCATGCAATTTACTCTACATTCCATACTCAAATTCGTGGCTAAATTCCAAATTTACATTTCCTAGGTTTCTTCCAAATTTCCTACCAATTTTCATGCTCAAATCCATGTAAGATCACATATTTAACTTAGGAATGGGAAGAATTCACTTACCTAGTGATGCTTGCTGAAAATCCCCCTCCCGAAGCTCTCAAAATCGCCACACCAAAAATGAGAAAATGAAGAAATGGCCAAAAATCCGTTCTTAAAATACCCCACTGCCTCCAGCCATTTTCGCACCTGCGGTGCAATAGGCGCTCTTGCGGCTGTGCACCTGCGGAAATTCCATCGCAGGTGCAGCTCTGACTCAGCCCAGCAACTCCCGCTCCTGCGATCCCTCTTCGCACCTGCGATTCCGCAGGTGCGACCAAACTCCCGCACCTGCGGTCCCTCAGCTCCAGCCCCAATCTCGCACTTGCGGTGCCCTTAGCCGCACCTGCGGCAAAGTCTTGCAGGTGCGATTACACCAGATGACAACAACCTTCAGCCTTCTCCAACTTCAAATATTGATTCGTCAATCACCCGGAATCCACCCGGGGCCTCCGAGACCCCGTCCAATTACACCAACCTGTCCCAAAACATGACACGAACTTGCTAGAGCCCTCAAATCACATCAAACAACGCCGAAATCATGAATCGCACCCAAATCCAATTCTTTATGAACTTAGAATTTCAAGCATCTACATCCGACGCCGAAACCTATCAAATCACAGCCGATTGACCTCAAATTTGGCACACAAGTCATATTCAACATTACGGACCTGCTCCAACTTCCAAAATCGCATTCCGATCTCGATATCAAAACTTCCACTTCCGGTCGGATTTCTCAAAAACCTTCAAATTTCTATCTTTAGCCAAATGACTTGAAAATGACCTATGGACATCCAAATTCACTTCCGATCGCGCTCCCAATTCCAGAATCACCATACGGAGCTATTCCCAAACTCGGAATCCCAAACGGACATCAATAAATCTAAAATGCACTTTGAGCCCAAATCTATGAAATTCTTCTAAAATGCTAACTTCCATAATATATGCCGAAAAGCTCCCGAGTTATCCAAAACCCGATCCGAAAATACACCCCATGTCCGAAATCATCATACGAACCTGCAGGAACCTTCAAATCCTTATTCAGAGGTCGTTTACTCAAAATTCCAATCTTAGTTGATTTCTCCAACTTAAGGCTTCTGAAATGAGAATTTTCTTTCCAAATCAATTCTAAAATTCCTGAAATTAAATTCCGACCACGCCCACGGGTCATAATACCTTAAATGAAGCTGCTCACGACTTCAAACCGCTGAACGACGCGCTAGAGCTCAAAACAACCGGTCAGGTCGTTAGATTCTCCCCCACTTAAATCGACGTTCGTCCTCGAACATGCTAAGAACTGCTCTGGAGTTATCTGAAATCACTGTTTAACATTTCTAGCACCTGCCCGTGCTACCACAACCTAGTCGAGCACAATATCTTGATCAAATCTGGAGATTTCTTCTTTATCCATATAATAAGCTCAGAATTCATTCAAACACCTGAAATTTCTCTGCCAGTCCTAGTTCCAACATATAAACACCTTATTAACTACCACATGACATACCAGAACATGACTACATGCCTTTGCTGAATCAGCACCATGCACCGCATAACTCATCATCTGACCACAATGACACTCCCTGAACCTTAATAGCCAAAATTCCACGAATCTGATGCTCCCAATGCACCTTATAACAAATATACATACACCCTGCTATAATGCTGACGATACCACCACAACGGAGGTAATGTGCAGAAATTCATACTCAACTGCAGAGTTAACAAATCCTTGAATACCTCATCTTGACTAGAATCATCACTTTAGTATGAACCTGAATAATGGTATTTGTTATTTAATATACACTTCACATAACCTCATCGCACTGATCCCTAATCCGCTAATCTCGTCTCACCCAGTATGAACTGCTCAGACAACAAATCACCCCAAACATGGCCAACAGCCTCACATGATACCACATCGCACCAATAGACCATAACTCGAACATGATAATAAGAGATGACTCAGGACAAAACTATTCAGCTCACCCAACTAATATGAATTCTTACCAGAAAATAGGAAGTAAAACACAAGAAAATAACTACATATTAACCCTTCTCATCATCACACTGTTGCGGCATGCAACCCGATCCAATTAAAATACCCGTGGCAGCATGCCACCCGATCCCATCATAAAACTCACATAAGGAAATATACACGGAGCTGAATCGCTCATTATTACAAATTACTGAATATCGATCACAAGCACGCTAAGTACATAATACCATCCTGGGGAGACTGATAAAGCCGTAGGCTACATAACCCAAGCACAACTGAGGTGTGATATATATATATATATATACACTCTGGATCTCAAGAGCTATCCTGCTCACATAACATCCCCACTACGCGGGACCTCAACATATAAGAAATTATCAAGCCGTTTCACAACTTGAACGGTACAATCACAATAACACATAAATTTGACGAAGATGAAACAACACCCGTTGTTCTAATACCTTTCCATGAAAAGCGCTCTACTGAAAGGAACATGCCTGGCTCATACAGAGCCCATAATCATGTTTAAATCCATCCACAAACATCGAGCTACCTTGCTCGCACCAACTAAGCTAATAGCTTTTGCCTGGGTCCATATCACCGTCTCTCATAATACACGAGAACAACCATCATCATCGGGACTAACACCCCATAATCCATAATCAACTGAACCGAACGCCCTCCGGGCATAAATTCTCAATTAAGCAATATTGCACTTCTTTATACTTAGTCCAAATCTGAAATCCATCAAGTGACTACATGTCACAATTTATACAATCTTTTCACGGTCATGCTTCCACGACCTTCCACACAAGGCAACAATCTGCCCATCCATAATACCGACCACACTAAGGCCGCAAAACACATCAAGAACCCATGACCAGGGTACAAAGCCTCTTTCACCGAATATCAATCTCAGGTGACACTGAAGATAACACCAACTTACTCTGAACTTTCAAATCACTTTGTCTTTCTCTTCCGAGCTCATGGCATCCTTATAAACATCGGACCTCAATCTCGATTCTTACTCCCAGTTACATACTATTTCCCGCACCTAACATACCAACATGAGGTGGTGCAAGAATTCCATCATAACTTCCGAACCACCAATAGGGTGAACACTTCATCATATAGAACTTTTCACTTGACTCAATTCAAGAGTACCATCTCAACACATGAGTGAATTCCCATTATCACCCAATCATGCAAATCTGTAAGTAGTAGTCTATACACCCATACCCTTCCGGGGTCCGCCTACACCTGACAGGCCATAGCACTCAAATGCTCCCACATGAGATCTGTTACGACGACCGACAAGCCTCGTACACACAACGACACTAACCACATGCATAACTAAATCACATCAAAGGAACTGATCACTGCTGCAATGTGCCATTTCAACCATGGCTAATCAATCTATCTTCTTTTAATCATCTTCAATTGCCTCAGGAATAATAACAACTTCCTTCAACCCATAGAAACTCAACCCTCACTCATCCCGAGTGACCTTGATTCACGAGACTATGCTGCCCAAATCCCGCAACCCGTCTCATAACCTTCTGATAATCCTTCTACAATCGGAGTTTATTTCTCTCACTTCTCCGATATTATCCTGCATGATGAAACATATCATAGAACATTCCAACCATCCTCCTTTTTCTCAGAGATTACTCTGCAAAAGATCGATTCTCGATCATACTGCTGCCTGAAATCCTTAAACGCCACATTCTTAACTTTTGAACTCACTAGGACCGCTATTGAGAGTCACCCACTCCGACTGGCCCCGAATACAATCAACTCCAAGGTTCTTCTAGAACAGGAACATCCCTTTCAAGGAAACACGTGACTGAGTCACTATCCTTACAACTCGCCCATGCCTTAAGCATAAATCCTGAATCTTCCAAAGCCTAACCCTGGCCCGAGAGGGCCAACTTTTGCACATATTCATTGCAACCATATGCGAAGAAAACTCTACGACCCAACTGCAGATGGTGGGACTCACCCACTTTGCGACTGCTCGACTTTCGCTCCTTACACCTGGCCTCTTAGAAATGGAACCACCACCTAGCCTTACTTCAGGACCGTTCTCTGTATCTCTCAAGCCAGCAGATCACCACGATTTCACACTCTCTGAAGATAATCTTTCTCTAGCTGCCTTCATTAATAACACTTATCCAGTACTGAACCACCGCACCTCACGATCCCTGCCAACCACATTCTTCAACACTTCTTCTCGGTACTCTGACCCCACACAGCCGAAGAAACCATAACACCGATAAATTAACACATTCCATTTGATAAATGACGACGATGACACGTCACAGGTGCATATCCCATCTCACTTGAAGACACCAAGTCTTACTACCTTATCAACCCCAACCGGACCATTCATAACCCAAATGCCCTTCCTCTGCTAGCACAAAAGCACTGAAATCTCAAAATCACACTCTGAGAAGACCTCCTTTCGAACCATTCATCTCCCCCAACATACGGGAAAACGTTCTATCATCATATCGACACCACGCGACAATCAATTGCAAACATCATCACTACCCGAGCACAGTCTTAAGGCTCCCAGAAACACAGCTACTGAGCTGAAATAACATATTACCCTTTTGCAGAGCCATAACAATAGCCACGACAATTACACATCGAAGTATCTCAGATTACATTCGTAGTACCATTTCCATTCATCAAATTCCTGATCCATAGCAAGCGCTTCGCGACGCGTAAGATTGAGTAGGAATGAACATAGGCATAAGCCTCAAAGGAATCAACTCGCACGATGAAGAATTAAGAAGGGAAGTACTCCTAACAGCTATGTAGCCTCTCGAAGATAAGTACAGATGTCTCTGTGACGATCCGCAAGACTCTACTAGACTTGCTCATGACTCGTGAGACCTACGGGAACCCAGAGCTCTGATACCATGTTGTCACGACCCAAAATTCCTAAGGTCGTGATGGTGCCGGACATCCATGTCAAGCAAGCCAACCAACTAATTAATTGAAACAACTTTCCGGTTTTATAACATTTCTTCTCCCTTAATTACATATTAACCAAATAAAAGTCTGATAATTAAAAATAGTGGTTTAAAGATTTCACTTAAGCAATTATATCCCAATACATATCCCAGAACCCGGTGTCACAAGTACATGAGCAATTTCTAACAATTCAACAATCATTACAAGCCTGTCTGAAATACAACTGGACAAGGAAATTTAAATGAAATAAATACAGTACGAAGGAGATTTTGTCAGCCGCGGATCGCCTCCAGATGATGTAGCTCGCCTAAGTCTCTGAATCCTCCACATCGCTATGAAATTACCTGTGCAATAAAATGCACAGCAAGAGTAGCATGAGTACAAAAATAACGTGTACTCAGTAAGTCGCCCGCCTAACCCCAGAGAGGTAGTGACGAGAGGTTGGCTTGACACTCACTGAGGTCCAACAATATAATATATGACAGAATATGATGAAGTACAGTAGACATGTAAGACAGTGATCAGCGAATATGTATCAAGTACAGAGATCCAGGTAACTACTGAGAATAAGCAACAATGTGCACTTTCCTTTCTCCCAAATACATGTCAAGCCAATATCAATAAAACAGTACCAAATAGTCATGCGCACATAAGGATAAGACAGCCGGCTGGAGTCGAAGGAATATCTAATCACTGAATAAGCGTAAAGCTTCCCCCGCTCGCGAATCATACCTGCGACTCGGATGCTGACACATTTATACCAAATTACCTTAAAGCTTCCCTCGATCGCGAATCATACCTGCAATTCGAGTGCTGACACACTTATACTGAATATTGTAATGTTTCCCCCGCTCGCGAATAATCTCGGGTGCTGACACATTTATACCAAGTTACCATAATGCTTCCTTCGATCGCGAATCATACCTGCGATTCTAATGCTGACACACTTATATTGAATATTATAAATCTTCCCCCGCTCGCGAATCATACCTGCGACTCGGGTGCTGACACATTTATACTAAGTTACCACAAAGCTTCCCTCGATCGCGAATCATACCTGTGATTCGAGTGCTGACACACTTATACTAAATATTATAAAGCTTCCCCCGCTCGCGAATCATACTTGCGACTCGGGTGCTGACACATTTATACCAAATTACCATAAAGCTTCCCTCGATCGCGAATCATACCTGCGATTCGAGTGCTGACACACTTATACTGAATATTATAAAGCTTCCCCCGCTCGCGAATCATACCTGCGACTCGGGTGCTGACACATTTATACCAAATTACCATAAAGCTTCCCTCGATCGCGAATCATACTTGCGATTCGAGTGTTGACACACTTATACTGAATATTATAAAGCTTCCCCCGCTCGCGAATCATACCTGCGACTCAGGTGCTGACACATTTATACCAAGTTACCATAAAGCTTCCCTCGATTGTGAATCATACCTGCGATTCGAGTGCTGACACATATATATTGAATATTTTAAAGCTTCCCCGCTCGCGAATCATACCTGCGACTCGGGTGCTGACATATTTATACCAAATTACCATAAAGCTTCCCTCGATCGCGAATCATACCTGCGACTCGGGTGCTGACACATTTCCACATATTAAATCCATATTTTATCAAGAAAATAGTTTTCACAGGAAAGTGGTAAAATCCTTATTAAAAGAAACACGAATTATAGGTTTTGAAATCATTTGTTTTTGAAACTCATTTGTCAAGATTATTGACATTCCATGATACAACCTAGTCTAGGTACACAAATATCCATAGAGAAATAAATTCTCTTTTCAGAAGATGAACAAGATGAAATCTAGCTTTCTTTTAGATATTCAATTACGTCTTCGATTATATTAACAATTTAATATTACAGGCAGGATTACATGTATAACACGTAAGGCATGGTAGTGGATCCTAGACTACGCAGACATGACATAATAGTAGCTACGCACGGACTCCCGTCACCTCGTGCGTACGTAACCCCCGAAGATAATAGCATGTATGAATTAATTTACCTAGGGGGATGATTCCCCCTAGAAAAGTTAGAAAGGAGACTTACCTTGCTCCGAAATTCCCACACCGGCTTCCAAGCCCCTCTGATGACTCCAACGGACGCACAACACTCCGAAACTACCACATAATGGAAAAGCAAATGAGAACTCATCCTAATACTCACAACAAATTCAGATTATATACTTTCCCAACCCCACTCGGAGAAATGACCAAAATGCCCTCGAGCCCACGTGCCCGGAAATCCGAAATTCTTGAAGATACATGCTACCCATAGATCTACTAGTTTAATCATGCAATTTACTCTACATTCCATACTCAAATTCGTGGATAAATTCTAAATTTAAATTTCCTAGGTTTCTTCAAAATTTCCAACAAATTTTCATGTTCAGATCCATGTAAGATCACATATTTCACTTAAGAATGGGAAGAATTCACTTACCTAGTGATGCTTGCTGAAAATCCCCCTCTTGAAGCTCCCAAAATCGCCACACCAGAAATGAGAGAAAATGAAGAAATGGCCGAAAATCCGTTCTTAAAACACCCCACTGCCTCCAGCCATTTTCGCACCTGCGGTGCAATAGTCGCTCTTGCGGCTCCGCACCTGCGAATATTCCATCGCAAGTGCGGCTCTGACACATCCCACCAACTCCCGCTCCTGCGGTCCCTCTTCACACCTGCGATTCCGCAGGTGCGACCTGTCACACCCCAAATTCGAGGGACGCGACTGTCACTCGACCAGGTGACCCCCAGTTAAGCGAACCAGATTTGCCTTTCCCACCCAATGCGTTTCCCCGTGTTTATAACCTACATTATTTATGTGAGCGGTGAGATAAGCTTAAGAGTGCGTGAATACTACATTAAGTCTATTTTATGCATATTAGATACGCCACTTCCCGATACGGACCACGATTACAAATACATACAACCACCGCCCAAAATACACATATACACCCACATAGTGTCTACGGAGCCTCTAAGAGTACTAGGAGCTGATATAATACTTGCCGGCAACAAGGCCCCGGCTATACCTTACAATACATAATACAGTCAAAAAGGAGAAGGCCTGAACTACACATGGCCCCGAGAGGAAATGGGGCTCACCAGTACAGCTGAAAAGGGTGAGGAGAAGGCACCACTAACGGCGAGCTGAGCAACCTGCTATGGACACACCTACATCCATATAAAAGATGTAGCGCCCCCGGCATAAGGGACGTTAGTACTGTGGAATAGTACTAGTATGTATAAACAAACTTTATCCCAAGTACAGTCAAGCAAATACACAATTAGGGAACGACAATAGAACCAATTAATCAATGCACGAGGAAGGAAACAACCAAAATAAAACAAGATGCACAATCTCACATTTTTCCCTTTCAACATCATCATATTCAGGAGCTCATAGATTTTTATTTCAGTAGTGAGNATTTCAAGGAATACAAATTCATATCAACGACTCATTTATTTGGGCCCAAGGCACCATAACTCTTATCAAGTAGTAATTCATGAACACGGTGTTGCCATAATCGCTCAATTCAGTTGCATTGTTTCACAATACTCTTTTTCATTTCTTTCCACGTATGGCTTTCAACTATCTTACACATTCCCACATTTGATCACATTATCAATATTTCGTTCATTACACATTGTTGGTTGATTTCCCAATGCACACGCAAGTGTA
>ML399309.1:1334-86780 GCA_005239525.1 Nicotiana knightiana | reverse complement strand
CATGTTTCTTTTTGTTTTCCTTTGTAACTGCTTTTCAATCATAACTGTTGTATTTACCGCTTTCATAACGTGCAAATACATGACAACATGCTTTTATTGCTCATTTATTGTTGCATAATCATGCTCAACCTCATATTCCACTCGTTCCTATACAAATCCTATAGCAACACTTGATGAGTGGTTGCGCTCTTCCACTTTATATCACCCCTAAATTCAGAAAGGCTTATTTGCGGTAAAACTAGTCGATCAACGGTGCAGTCGAAGATTCCGTGCCTTTCCCCCTCAATTTGTCCGCTTGAGGGTACCAGTCTAAAACCCCATAGAAACCTTACTCTGTTATATTGTACATGCATCATGGTCAAACCTAGCCGGGTTAATGTGTCTTCCGCACAATAACCCTTCAAGACAACCTTATCCAAAAGTCCACCGGGTTTTTCATAATCCCAACGGACGCAATCACGTTTTGTGCATTTATTTGGAGAACTAAATGCATGTATGCTAATCATAAGTGTATAAATAGTCGAGTCTGGCGGGGGTAAGGGTCTAACCTTATTTATTTTGTAAAAAATGAGGCACGAAGTCCCCATGTTCGGTATGGTCCAAGGAATACCACCACTGTGAAAAGGGTCGCCGACTGCCAGAATGCGAGGGAAACAAAGAAGGACATCTAGCAAGGATAAACCTATTGTTAGGAATGCACGACCTGGGGAACCTGATTGAAAGAGCCAAAAAGATCGAGCCTAGGGAAGGTCCTTCTGGGACCAAGTAGTCTAGGTTTCCTTTTCATTGCTTTTTTTCAAATGTAATAAGGCCAAGTGCTAGTAGTGACTTTATTTCCTACTTATTATTTTAATGTCATTTTGGATTCGTCTATTTTACATTAATGAAATGAGGCATTTTGGCATCTAAGTTCTCCAAATCAACTTGTCTCTAGGCTTACCTCGGGCACAACGAGGCTTCCAAGTTAGGACACGATTTTATTCCTGCACTATATGTTTAAATACTGCAATATTTTCTCATGATCCTCACTGACTTGACTACCTTTTATTTTTGTTTTTGTTTCTTTCTTTTGATTATTTCCCCTCCCCAAAGGTTGGTTCGTGCATTCTGGAACCATCATCATATCACATAAGATCCAGGGGCCCTCCACCTCCTCCTCCTCCTAGTCCACCTAAAAGCAAAGGCAAAGGCAAAATGAAAGATTTGAGCAACATCAGACAAGAAAACACAATAACAGCTGAATGAACAGAAGCCACTGAAAATCAAGACACTCAAGTTCAGAATGAGGATATGTCACAACTCGAGCAAAGGTTGTTGAAACTCTAAGGGGAGCTTGAGCATGTCCGGAACTTGGAAAATTTATCCCTCTCACTCAGTGGCCCAGATGTCACTCAAAATCCCATACCTCCTCAAAACACCCCAAATAAACAAAATCCTCCAACAACTCATCATCATACAACTCCACCGAAAAATCAAATTATCCCACCACAACACCAGCACTACACTTTCCACACTCCAAGAAATACCCCGCTAATTATCCCTGAACCACAGAACTCCACAAGTGACCACCTCTATGCTCAAACACCAGGTCATCTGAACAACCCCATATACGTCGAGACCCTACCTCACTCCACCCAACACATTGCTTACACACCTGAATCCAGTAAGAAGGATATGCACATTAAGAATTTGGCCGAGGAACTCAAGAAGCTGACTAGTCGAGTTCAGGGCATTTAAGGAAGCAAGGGAGTCAAAGGGTTGAACTGCGAAGATCTATACATACAGCCCGATGTTGAACTGCCAAAGGGTCACAAACCTCCTAAGTTCGAAATGTTCGATGGTACAGGTGATCCCAGGGTCCATCTGAGGACCTATTGTGATAAATTTGTTGGAGTAGGAAGAGACGAGAAGATTCGCATGAAATTGTTCATGAGGAGCCTCACAGGAGATGCTTTATCTTGGTACATCAGCCAAAACCCTAAGAAGTGGTCCGACTGGGTAAGTATGGCATCAGACTTCATGGACCGATTCAGGTTCAATACAGAGAATGCACCAGACGTGTTCTACATCCAGAACCTTAAAAAGAAGCCCACCAAAACTTTTTGCGAGTATGCCGCTCACTGGAGATCTGAAGCAGCCAAGGTCAGGCCTTCCCTAGAGGAAGAACAAATGAACAAATTCTTCGTCCGGACACAAGACCCGCAGTATTATGAGAGGCTAATGGTGATTGAAAACCACAAATTCTCTGACATCATCAAGCTGGGTGAGAGAATTGAAGAAGGTATCAAGTGTGGAATGGTCACTAACTTTGAGGCACTACAGGCCACCAACAAAGCCTTGCAGTCTGGTGGTATATCCAAGAAGAAAGATGAAGGAACGGTAATGGTTTCACAAGGACCCAAATCCCCGTTGGTATACCAAACTTCCCCACTCACCTATCAAGCACCCTCGCCCACCTATCAGTCAGCACCTCCACCAACATATCAGCCATCTCCATCGTCTACATTTCAGCCTACTTCCCCCCAGATATTCCCAACCAGCTCATGTTTATCATACCTACAACTCTCAGCCATCTCACTTCCAATCACCCCCTGCTCGCCAAAATTTCCGTCGACCTCGACCTAACTTTGACCGCAGACCTCCTAAAAAATACACCGCCATTACTGAACCCATCGACCAGCTGTATGAAAGATTAAAAGCTGCTGGTTATGTCACTCCTATCCCTACTATAACCCCTGAAAATCCATCCCAATAGGTCAATCCAAACAAGACCTGTGCATATCATTCCGGCATGAAGGGGCATACAATTGATGAATGTCACTCATTGAAAGATAAGATCTAGTCTATGATTGATAACAAGGTCATCCATGCAAAAAAACGTTTCTCCCAATGTTCGTAACAATCCACTTCCAGACCATAGGGGTGTCAACATGATAGAGATAGAAGAAGATTGGGACCCAGACAGGTCGATCGGGTTAAATATAGAAGGTGACGACCCAAAGAAGCCAGCAGTCACTCTTAATCCCATCATAGTCCAGATTCATCCATCCGGAGACGTCGAGGTAACTGCGTCACTCCCATTCAAGTTTGAAATGGCACCTCCTGCAAACACACATTTGTCATTCGAGATTGAAGTTATGCCGCATGCTAAGGCACCCATTCCATTTGAAGTTAAAGTAGCTGCACCAATCACAGTGACAGTGTCAACCACGCCACCTTTCAATGACAAGGATGTACCTTGGGATTACACGGCTGAAGCAAGAAGGAAAGGTAAAGTCAAGATAGGAGAAGCTGGTGCTGCACAGGGGATGACAAGGACCGGCAGGTTCTATACACCTGAACACTTGGTAGAGTCTAGCAAGAATGCTTCCAACAAGCCACCCGTCATTGAGACAGGCCCAGTGGATCTTTGGAGGAAGGTGCAGGCTAGGGAATACTCAGTCATCGATCAGTTGAACAAAACTCCAGTCCAGATATCCATTCTGTCATTGCTGCAAAATTCAGAGACACACAGGAATGCTTTGATGAAAGTGTTGAACGAACCATATGTGCCAAATAACATAACTAGTGGAGAAATGGCTAATATGGTAGGTCAAGTGCTGAAGAGTCACAAGATCACTTTCCATGAGGACGAGCTGCCGCCTGAAGGGCTAAGTCATAACAAAGCATTGCACATCACTGTGCAATATGAGGACTACTTCATCATCAGGATTCTAATCGACCGGGGATCCAGCCTCAACATTTGTCCGTTGACAACACTCAAGAAATTGGGCAAGGGGTTGTACGATACCAAAGAAGGATCTATGAATGTAAAGGATTTTGACGGTTCTCAGAGGTCTACCATTAGTGAAATCAGTCTTTGCCTGCAGATGGGACCTACATGGTCTGAGGTTGAATTTCGGGGTGATAAACATAGCGGCATCCTACAACCTATTGTTGGGACGTCCGTGGATACATGTCACTGGGGCTGTGGCATCAACATTGCATCAGTCAGTAAAATTTGAATGGAACCACCAGGAGGTGATCATCCATGGAGACGGAAGCAATCCTATCTATAGTCGCCATACCATCCCGGTAATTTAAGGTAGAAGAAGGATGGGTGGAGAAACCTACCACCACATTGAACGGATCAATGTAGTAGACAAAGACAAATGGTGGGACAGTAAGATGGAAAGCATACTGAACTGGAGTGGATACGATCTTGCGGAGGACTCGGTAAGAATCTTCAGGGGATTTTCATACCAATACAGCTGAAGCACCATGGCACCACTTTTGGGCTGGGATACAAATACACATGGCAAGAGTACGAGAACTGGTCGCCACCATGGCGCGGCCCATACTATCCATTGGAAAATACGATACCACATCTGGAGCAGACCTTCTAGCAGGCCGATGTAATATGGGGGTCAGAGGAAGAAGAAGCATTGGCGGCCTTGAAAAATCTATTCCTGGAAGATGGTAACATGGACTGTTGTGTTATTGTTGAGGAGGAGGAGGAGGAAGGCCCTACCGTCCAAGCTGTAAGTAAGGGATCATTCCTCGAGAATTGGACTGTCAGACCATCTAGGGCCCGACGAATCCCGGGGTAGCAAGGCTGAACAAGCATTGTGTATTTCATTTTTGCTAATGATTTCTTTTTCGCCTTTTCCATTTTCGCATTTTCCAATAAAATCTCCAATGTTCCAAAACATTCGAAAATCACTTTTACGTTTCAACGAATCTGTATTTATTTATTATCGTTTCTCTCATTAATTTATCTATACAACATTACTATTTCCTGTCTTGATGAACCAACGAATGTGACATGCAATAAGACAACGCAACAAAAGGACAGTGATTCAGAAGAAGAGGATGTCATACTCAATGAAATTATCAGAGAAGTTGAGGATTTTGAAAACAAGCCTAAGTCCAATCTGGACGAAACCGAGATAATCAACCTGGGAGATTCAGAAACTGTCAAAGAAACTCGCATCAACATTCATTTATCGCCATCAGAGAAAGAGGAATACACCTAGTTCTTAAAAGAGTATGAAGACATATTTGCATGGTCGTACGACGACATGACTGGTCTAAGTACATCCATTGTGGCCCACAAATTGCCGACCAATCCAATGTGCCCGCTGGTAAAATAGAAGCTCAGAAAGTTCAAGCATGATATGAGTCAGAAAATCAAAGAAGAATTTACCAAGCAAATCAATGCCAAGGTCCTCAAGGTAGTTGAATATCCAACATGGTTAGACAACATCGTGCTAGTGCCCAATAAAGACGGAAAAGTTAGGGTTTGTGTCGACTACCGAGATCTTCAACCGGGCCAGTCCAAAGGATGGTTTTCCCCTTCCAAACATACACATCCTGATTGAAAATTGCGCCAAGCATGAGCTTCAGTCGTTCGTGGATTGCTTTGCTGGTTACCATCATATTTTGATGGACGAGGAAGACGCTGAGAAAACATCTTTCATTACGCCGTAGGGGGTCTACTGTTATAAGATGATGCCATTCGGCTTAAAGAATGTTGGGGCCACCTATATGAGAGCTATGACCACTATCTTCCATGACATGATACACAAAGAAATCGAGGTGTATGTGGATGATGTCATCATCAAGTCCAAAAGAGCCACCGACCATACAACAGATTTGAGAAAATTCTTCGACAAGATGCGAAAGTACAACTTGAAATTAAACCCCGCGAAGTGTGCATTCGGGGTTCCTGCTAGGAAGTTGCTTGGGTTCATCGTCAGCCGCCGATAGATAGAATTGGATCCATCAAAGGTCAAAGCCATCCAAGAGTTACCACCGCAAAAGAACAAGAAAGATGTGATGAGTTTCCTGGGACGCCTTAACTACATCAACCGATTCATAGAGTCCACAGTTATATGTGAACCAATCTTCAAGATGCTAAAGAAAGATGTTGCTACCAAATGGACCGAGGATTGTCAGAAAGCTTTCGATAGAATCAAGGAATACTTGTCGACGCCACCAGTTTTGGTCCCGCCAGATCCAGGTAGACCCTTTCTACTCTACCTTGTGGTATTAGATGAAGCTTTCGGCTCCGTTCTGGGGCAGCATGACGAGACAGGAAGAAAGGAACATGTTATTTATTACCTGAGTAAGAAGTTCACTCCATATGAGGCACAATATTCTCTACTGGAACGTACCTACTGTGCTCTGACCTAGGTAGCCCAGAAGCTAAGGCATTACTCCTGTGCCTACACAACATATCTCATATCAAGGATGGATCCCTTGAAGTATATCTTTCAGAAGCCCATGCCCACTGGCAAGCTAGCCAAATGGAAAATCCTGCTGAGTGAGTTCGACATTGTCTATGTGACTCAGAAAGCGATCAAGGGGAAAGCATTGGCAGATTATATTGCCGAGAATCCTGTGGGAGGAGAATACGAACCCCTGAAAACATATTTTCTCGATGAAGAAGTATCATTCATAGGAGAAGACATTGCAGAATCCTATGACGGTTGGAGAATGTTCTTCGACGGAGCAGCCAATTTCAAGGTAGTCGGCATTGGAGCTGTTCTGGTATCGAAAACAGGTCAACATTACCCGGTATCTGCC
This sequence comes from Nicotiana knightiana, assembly GCA_005239525.1. Taxonomy (NCBI): domain Eukaryota; kingdom Viridiplantae; phylum Streptophyta; class Magnoliopsida; order Solanales; family Solanaceae; genus Nicotiana; species Nicotiana knightiana. The sequence continues at coordinate 80,213 of ML399309.1, read as the reverse complement.
AAAATCAGATTTCCCTGCACCAACAATTGGCAGAATATGAAGCCTGCATCTTAAGGCTCAATATGGCCATTGACATGAATATCTAGGAGTTGTTAGTAATTGGTGACTCAGACCTGCTAATACACCAAGTACAAGGAGAATGGGCTACTAAAAATTCCACAAACTATAGACCACAGATGAATGAAGCTGTGGAAGCCACCACCAAGAACATCAAAAAGATATTGAGAAAGATGATAGAAAATCACAAGCAGTGGCACGAAAAGCTATCATTTGCCTTACTGGGATACCGCACCACAGTTCTCACATCAACTGGGGCAACTCCTTCTTTACTGGTTTATGGTACGGAAGTTGTTATTCCTGCCGAAGTGGAGATCCCTTCCTTAAGAATCATACAAGAAGCTGAGCTCAGCGACGCAAAATGGATAAAATGCTGGTACAAACAGTTGGCCCTCATAGATGGGAAAAGGATGAATGCAATATGTCACAGGAAACTTTATCAGAGCAGAATGACCAGAGCTTTCAACAAAAGAGTCAAACCAAGACAATTCACACCAGGTCAGCTGGTGTTAAAGAAGATCTTTCCACATCAAGATGAAGCTAAAGGGAAATTCTCTCCCAACTGGCAAGGTCCATACACGGTTCACCGAGTATTTACAGGAGGAGCTCTTATACTTGCAGAAATGGATGGAGAAATCTGGTCAAAGCCAATCAATTCAGATGCAGTCAAACACTACTATGTGTAATTCTTTATGATGTAAATTGAACTGCGCCCGACCTGATTCCCGTTTAAGAGGGGATACATAGGCAGCCCTATAGGTTCGGTCATAATTAAATAAAAATCTCATCCCCCCCCCACAATTGTAAATTGGGGCAGAATTTTGAGAAGGACCCTCAAAATTCTGAAGCAAGTTCAGTCGATCGCAGCATGTACAACGGTCAAAATCATCAACTATCTAACTGGGGCAGAATTTTGAGGAGGGCCCTCAAAATTCCGTAGCATGAGTGGTTGCAATGTCTTGAACCATGTCACGGTCGTCGGTTCATCTAAATTTCTCAAAATATATTTTCACTATGTCTTTATAAAATCATGCACGTTTTCAAAATATAGCTCTGTTTAGAAAACACTACCTCGATGACATAAACAAGATCATCAGACCAAGAAGAACGAAGCAAGCAAAGCCAGTGGGGATACGAACCAACCTTCCCCATCTACAGAACTCACGATTTTTCTTTGGATGCAGGAATAAAGAACAAACAGGTTTCGAAGTCACAAACTTCATCACAGTCGTAAATTCATGGTTTACTATCAACACAAAAGAGCGAACATACTCCATAGTCACAATTCTCACAACAATCGCAATACCACAACCTATTACCTACTAAGAAATCCTACTAGCATTCACTATTTGTTCCTTTGCATAGGGCTAAGCCCTGCCTTTATCTTGCACAAGACTAAGCTCTGTCCCACATTTGCATGAGGTTAAGATCTACCTCTATCTGCATAAGGCTAATCTTATCCCTTCCATTTGCATAAGGCTAATCCCCTGCCTTCCCTTGCATAAGGCTAATCTCTGCCTTCCATTTTGCATAAGGCTAATTTTTGCCTTCCTATCTGCATAAGGCTAATCTTCTGCCTTCCATTTGCATAAGGCTAATCCCCTGCCTTCCACTTTGGATAAGGCTAACCGCTTCCTTCCTATCTGCATGAGACTAAGCTCCTCTTCCAATTTACTTTTTCATTGAGACTAAGCGCTGTCTCTCAAACATTATCTACTTCGCTTCTCTTTCGGGCTAAGCTCTGCCCTTCAATTCGCAAGACTAAGATCTCTCTTGTCAGCATTATATTATTGCATATCATGGGCTGAAATATCGCCAACCTGTCCAAAGGCGTCATAGTCTAACGACATCATCCTCATAGCCGGAATACACCATGTCATGGCCTGAGGATCTCTCTCAATTTGCATATCATTATTCAAAGGCATCATAGTTCGGAGGCACCATACTCATGGCTCGAGAACATCATTTCATGGCTTGGGAATCTCTCACCAAACAATTCATGGCCCAGGAAATCATGGTCTAAGGACGTCATCCCTAACAGTCCAAAGACAACTTTCATAGTCCAACGGGAACTTGCATCATGTCTAAATTTATGCACAGTATACGCTTGTATTGGTTTTATTTGCAGGTAAGCCGGCAAGAAACGGATATCCCAACAAGAGCAATCCTACTCCAGTTCTCCCAACCGCATCAAACCCGATATCCCACAAGCCGTTCATTCGCCCAGCCCTAGATGTTGCATCCGTTCTTGTGATAACTTCATCGGTATACTTCGCCGATGAATCCAGAACTACATACGGCCTGATTCCTGTAAAATCAGGGATATGTAGGCAGCTCAGAAGCCGGAGCGCGGCCTAAACCTCTCTAACTGTTTCGCTCGGTCAAAATTGGCCATCTATCTTTACCCGACAACTCTTTCATCCTTTTCGGGTAAAGAGGGGCAGATGTTGATACCCAATTTTTCCAAAAATATTTTTTAAAATTGCATATGTACCTTCAAAATCATGCATTAACAACGATTGGTATTTTTCCATAATTTTCCTATAGTTTGTCTAATTTATCTAGCATTTTATTTCCAATAAATAATTACAAAATCGCATCACAAATTAAAAGCATTTCTTGATTTAATTTATTAATTATGGCCCTATTTAAACCAAATCATTTCATAGTTAGCCAAAATGGCATCTTTTAGCTATAATTGCAATAACTTTACAATTATAGCCCAAGTATATAATTTTATACTATTTTTGACTGAAAATTATTCATTTGTATTTTTAAATATTAAATTTGAATTGGTTATTCAACAAATAGCCACTTTTATTTAATTCTAGCCTGAATTAAACCAACCACAAACCCAATTAAATTAGCCGAAATACCCCATGCCCAATCCACTATCCTACCCGACCCAACTCCCATTTAATCTGGACCGTTGATCATTTCTGATCAATGGACCAGATTCATTCTTACCTTAATTAACCCTAAAGACCTACCCCCCTTTCCCTAATTCTCTCTTTCACTCCGCCGTTACATCCCTCTCATATCTCTCAAGTTCTCTCTGCTAAACCTTGCTCATACTCGCCGGCCGTTGGCTCGCCGGTAACAATGGTGGTTCCACCACCATCCCTAGCCTCCATGTCTCCCTCACACGCCGGGTTACTGCTACCCTAAGGTCCTCAAGAGATCCAGAGGCAGTTCAACTCACACCCATAGCCTTTTCATGTCGTTCTCAGGCCACCCTTGGCCGTCCGAGTAAGACCATTCTATCTCCGGATAAAACATATGGTTTCTAAGCCTGATTCTCTATACCTATGGGTTATCTCTCTCTGAAACCCTAACTCATCTCTTGACTCTTCAGATCTGCAATAGATTTGAGTATATTCTGAGTTATTTTACTGTTTTCCTTAATATCTCTCCGATTTTTCAAAAATGCCTCTTCGTCTTCAAAGTTAGGGTTTCTTAACCCCTTTTCAAAATGACTTTTCCTTCTGATTTTCCGTATTATTCTATGTTTTTTACTATGTTTAAACGTTTATTCATGTTTTTCCCCTTTTATCTGATTTATTATGTTAGACCTCTAAGTCCCCTAGTCTTAATCCTGGGTTTCGAGTCTGTCTCTAATGATTTGATTCGTATGTGTGCTTGTTTCTCATGAACACTCTGAGTTTATGTGATTTTACCCTATTATGTTCGGTAAGGTTTCTGACTCTTACTTCTTCCGCTTATATTATGTTTATTCTTTTAATTCCTCTAATCAGTTCTATCTTCTCTAGTTGAATCCCTGATTCTATGTGATTCTTACTTTACTATGTTTCTAATTTTACTTTTTCTTACCTATTATGTATTTTATTCCATTTTTTCATAGAAATTTTTGTGTTAATTCTCCCCTTAATCAGTACTGTTCCTATTTGAATCCCTACTTTTTTGTGATTAACATCTTTTACTGATTTCCTGTGATGATATCTTTTACTGATTTCAATCTCTAAAATAATTTCTTGCCTTATTTTATGGGCGATTATGCTGTCAATCGATTTTTTAAGTACTTTACTTAATTAGATTTTCTGAACCTAGCCTCTATTGCATGTCTTATATTTCTATGTGCTGAGATTGTTTCCTTATGTGTTATATTTCAGTCATATATGGTATTATTTATTACATGTCTATTACCGTTTGAAGTTACTCCTTAATTGAAGGGAGTACTTACATTGATTTTATGCTGATTGATTCTGATTCCCCAATCACTGCATGACTTTGATTTTTACCTTATTCTCTAACTAGTTTCAAACTATATATAAATTGCTCTTTCATTAACTCAAAACACACGAGCACATTGGTTCAAAAAGCTCTCTCTCTCACACTCAAAGCTTTCTGCTCTCTTTTTGTGTTACTTACTATTATTCTGAGTTAGCCGGCTGCAAGCCAAGGCTAACTATTGTGCTCTCTTGTCCCTTCACTTTTGTGTTTACTGTCTTCTTTACGGTTATATTCTGATTTCAATTCAAGTTCCAAACCAATATGCTTTTTTTACTGCTTCAGTTTATCATGTTTCTAATATGTTTCTATTTGTGGTTTTTTTGTTCAACCTGCAACTAATATGTCTACTTTAATGCTTTATCAACATGCTTCTGAATATGTCTAACCCCTTAGGATCAGCCTGCTTATGAACCCCCTTTGTAGTAGACCTCAATGTGACTCTGCCTTACTTATGTTTTCCCTAATTTCCATCATGAACCTTTTTGTGCAAAGCAGTTAGCTATCCTAGGTTGTCTGATCCTCTGTTGGTTCTGAGATCCATGATATGCTGATTCCCTAAACCCCTATAAAAAATTTTATGATCCTGTAACTATGTGTGCACTACATGTGCTCTATGTGTCCCCAATCCCCATCACCCCTGCGTGTAGGTTTGTTCTTCCTGTTTTGGTTATGTATTTTTTAAGCATTGCGGAGTTTGGTTTTGGCTCTATGTTTGATCTGCTGTTGTTTAATTATATAACTCTCTCTTTTCAAAAGTTGTTTTACTGAATGACTCCCTATTTTATTTCACAAAATTGTTTCAAGCAAGTCTCTTTTAACACTGTTTTCTTACTAAAATATTTTCAAAACTATATCAAGTACTCTCACTCTACTCTTAGGTCCTTAAGTTATGCCCCTCTAATGTGTGACTGCTTAGGGATCCTTATTAGATCTCTCTGAACTCTGATGCATTAGAGCTAACTCTTCCACACTGCACTTACTCAATTATGATTGTGAAATCTGGGTGTGAGCACTGCCCGAGTTCCCTTGATGTCCTTATGGAACTCTGACACACCCGGATATGAGAAAGGCTATGAAACATTTGGGCATTTGTGGTTCTGAGAATCTGGGCCTTTTTTCAGGCTCCCTATAGTGTAACTTCTTATTTTTCTTTATCTATTTATGTAATTTATTCACATTGGTTTGTAATAATTGTTGTAAATGAATGTTGGGGATTGATAGTGAAAAGGGGAGGGTAGCATGTCTGTTGTCGATATCAATGGGGTAGAAACCATGCCTTAGGTTACATTTCTATGTGCGCATTATAATCCATGTTTAGGACCAATACATTCTAAGCATGTCATGCATTAGATATCATATTCTTAGGTTTACTGTTTCAGCATCTCATTTGACATTATTTTCATCACTTAGAAATCCTGCTTCTATGGTAAATAACAACACTGACATGAAAATCGTTGCTACTGCATATTCTGAAATCATGCTGTAACTTTCTGTGCATCTAGAAATCATACTTTTTTAGGAAGTTTGCATATAAATCATTCTGCATCTTATAATGTTCATACTAGATACCTTGTTTTAGGACCTCACTAAGCCACACCTAGCTAATATACCGATGCATGAAAATGGACATAAGACAGTCTCACATATGATTATCCTGTATTAGTAAAACTGGTAATAACTCCTATGTCTTTCCAACACTTAGAACAACATGCTTTAGGTGAAACAACTTCTAAACTGTTTTAATAATTCTAGTAACTATTGTGCATTCCTCCATGCCTAGGAAGGCCTTAGGTAATCAACCTTTATAAAACTGGAAAACTGTTGCTTTTGTGTTTACTTCTTAATGGTTAACAGGTTTAAAATCAGTAGGAAAACTTGTTAGGTCCCATGCTTCTGGGTTTATAAAATAAAACTGCATATCTCTTATATTCTAATACTTACCTAGACATCATGTTTCGGGATCCTGCTTAATAATATTTCCCTTTGTTGTGTTTGAGACATGTTGTTTACATGCAATATTTGTGGAGGTAAACCTGAGCCTGTTAATTGCTTGTTTCTTGTTTTATCTGCTAAAGTCTTGTTTGTTCTTGCTTGTCGCCTTAGTATTTTCTCCTTTTAACCTTAGGGGTCTGTCTATAACCGCCTATAGGTAGAGGTCCTAAATTCCTCCAGGGCCATTAAGAAGGGACGAGTAATAGCACACATGGATATTGTTAAACAACACTCGCTTTAATAACAACTAAGGGGTGGGAAAGGGTAGATATGGATATGATGACCAGTGCGCTAATGCCACGTGTAGACCCTCTTTTGAGGAGTGATTATCGGGCATTGTACTGATGTGATCCTATAGTATAAACAACCTAGGACCCCCTATCCCTTACATATGTGTGTTTATATCATAACTCTTTCAAACCTTATATGTGTGCTTAGACTGCGAATCTTTTAAAAATCTTTTACTTATTTAAACTTTAATTGCTTATTTGTTATTTTTCTAAATTCACAAAGGTTTTTTGGCCGGGAACCACAATTGTGGACTTTGAGGGGTGCCTAACACCTTCCCCTTGAAGTAATTTCAAGCCCTTACCCAATCTCTGGTTATTCAAATATATTTTATAATGACCCTTAGTAGATGCCCTGACGCACCTTAATTCGTTAGGTGACGACTTTTCAATTCCTTACATACACCTTTTCCCAAAAGGAAACGAGTTGTCCCAATAATGTCGAAAACCCTGACTGATCCGAAAGGAGAGGAAAAAGGGAGCGCGGCAATCAGTAGCTGCGTATTTGTTCGGAGACACGAGGTAGATCTACTGGCGTCCGCAGACTCTTGGAGTCTTCTCCTATTCACTTAGATATTGTTTTATTTCATTCGAAATAGATACATTATTTCTTTCAGCCCATTTATTTGTAGCATTATTTAGTAGTTCGTAAATTGTGACACCAGACCCTGGGGTAGTTTCATAGTTATATATTTAGTTCGTGGTTCGGTTTATTTATTTGTTATCATTTTATTTTTGGAATGTTATTCGTCGTAAATCATTAGATTTAATCTTTTCTAAATTTGTTTTATTGTGTTTAAATAAGTAACCAAAGGAACAATAACTAATCGAATTCTAACATCGGCTTGCCTAGCAAGTATTGTGTTAGGCGTCATCACGATCCCGTAGTTTTGGAATTTGGGTCGTGACAAGTTGGTATCAGAGCAATAGGTTGCATAGGTCTCACAATTCACGAACAAGCTTGATAGAGTCTGAGGGATCGGTACAGAGACTCTGTACTTATCTCATAGAGACTATGAAGTTAGGAACAACCTCATTTCTTTTATTTATACTCTGTCGTGCGATTCTTGGTATCTGAAATACTGATTGAACTCTTCTACTCTCTCACAGATGGTGAGAACACGTGCTTCCTCATCCTCTGACCAACACTTCGGTCCTCCAGCAGCAGCAACAGCTCATACTAGGCAGGGGAAGGACTCAACCCATTGCTCAGACAGTAGCCCCTGTTGTGGAACCCCAGATCGAGATTAATGAGAGGGTTCCAGCTCAGATCGTTCCAGCGGGACCAACTCAGGTCCCAATGGGGTTTATTTCCACCCCGGTACTTTAGGATGCTTTGGTCTGTTTAGTGGGCATTATGGAGAGTGTAGACCAGACTGACACATTCCTTGTTGCAGCAGTCGCATCTCAAGCTGGAGGAGGGGTCCACACTCCTATTCAGACTACTCCTCAGATTCAGACCCCGGCAGCCAATCCTGTTGGGATAATTCAGCTAGTTGCTCCAGCGCTGCCCGTTGATGGGACAACTATGTCCACCGATGCTTTGTGGATATTGGACAGGTTCATCAAGCTTTTCCATGTTCACTTCAGTGGTGCTACTTTAGAGGATCCTCAGGAATATCTGGATAGTTGTCATGAGGTATTGCGTAATATGGGTATTTTGAAGACCAATGTGGTCGATTTTGCTGTTTTCCACAAAACTAGTTCCGCCAAGAAGTGGTGGAGGGGTTATTTGTTGACTCGACCAACTGGGTCGCCTGCCTTGACTTGGGATCAGTTTTCTCATCTCTTTTTGGAGAAGTTTCTGACTGCCACTATTCGAGAGGAGAATCATCGTCAGTTTGAGTGACTTCAGTAGGGCAGCATGACTGTGACCCAGTATGAGACTCGTTTCATGGACTTGGATAGATATGCTATTCTCTTGTTGCCCACAGAGAGAGAGAGGGTCAGCTGATTTATTGAGGGCCTTGCTCAGCCCATCAGGTTGCAGATGGCCAAGGAGACAGAGACCGAGATTTCTTTTCAGGATGCAGCTAATGTGGCTAGGAGAGTTCAGTCGGTTCTTGGGATGGAAGGTCAGGGATCAGACAAGAGGCCTCGCCATTCCGGGGGTTTCAGTGGTGCCTCGTCTGGAGGCAGGGTTAGTTTCAGCAGAGGCCATTCTTCTAGGCCATTCCATTCAGCAATTCAGGCTTCACATGGTACCTCAGGTGGTCGCGGTTCTTATGTGCCTCATTCTACTCAGCCAGACTACAGTGCACCATCAGCTCCTACCAGTGCACCTCCTCTCCAGAGTGTTCAGGGTGGTTATATTGGTCGACAGGGTCAGTTTGCTGGCCAACAGTCTCAGCAGCAGAGGTCTTGTTACACTTGTGGTGACTCGAGGCATATTGCCAGATATTTTCCTCGCGCGTCGGATAATTCTCAGTATCAGAATTCCCGTGCTATAGTTCCAGCACCGCTTTCCCAGCAAGCCAGGGGTAGGGGTCATGTAGCCAGAGGTAGAGGACAGATTGTTAGAGGTGAAGGTCAGGCCGCTAGGGGTGGAGGCCAACCCGCTAGAGGTGGAGGTTCGCCCATCATAGGTCCTCCCAGAGACATGGTTCAGGGTGGTGGAGCCCAACCCCGATTATATACATTTCCAGCTAGACCCGAGGCGGAGTCCTCTGATGCTGTCATTATAGGTATCATTTCAGTTTGCAATAGAAATGCCTCAGTTTTGTTTGATCCGGGGTCTACTTATTCTTATGTTTCATCCTAATTTGTCTCATATTTGGTTGTGCCCCGCGATTCTTTGAGTTCCCCTGTTTATGTGTCTACACTGGTGGAGGAGGCAATTGTTGTAGATCATGTATATCGTTCGTGCGTAGTCATTATTGAGGGTCTTGAAACTAGTGTAGACCTGTTGCTTCTTGACATGGTCGATTTTGATGTCATATTGGGCATGGATTGGTTGTCACCTTATTATGCCATCTTGGGCTGTCACGCCAAGACAATTACTTTAGCTTTTCCGGGATTGCCTCGATTCGAATGGAAAGGGACTCTTGGTCATTCACCCAGTAGAGTGATTTCTTATGCCAAGGCTCGTCCCATGGTTGAGAAGGGATGTTTGGCTTATTTGGATCATATTCGTGATTCTGATGCCGAGATTTCTTCAATCGAGTCAGTGCCCATTGTTCGAGAATTTCCCGAAGTGTTTCCTGTAGACCTGTCGGGAATGCCACCCGACAGGGATATCGATTTTTTGTATTGATGTTTCTCGGGGCACTCAGCCTATTTCTATTCCTCCATACTGGATGGACCCACCAGAATTGAAAGAACAGTTGCAAGACCTGCTTGGTAAGGGTTTCGTCAAGCCTAGAATTGATGGTTTATTTGATCAGCTTCAAGGTACCATGGTGTTTTCGAAAAATGATTTGAGATCGGTCTATCATCAGTTGAAGATTAGGGCGTTCGATGTTCCTAAAAAATCCTTTCGGACAAGGTATGAGCACTATGAATTTTCTGTGATGTCTTTTGGCTTAACTAATGCCCCAACAACCTTTATGGATTTGATGAGTTGAGTTTTCAAGCCCTATCTAGATTCCTTCGTAATTGTGTTCATTGATGATATTCTTATATACTACCGCAGTCGGAAGGATCTTGAAAAACACCTCCGTATAGCACTCCAGACTTTGAGGGATAATCAGTTGTATGCAAAATTTTCAAAGTGTGAGTTCTAGTTAGACTCAGTAGCTTTCTTGGGTCACGTCATATCAACAGAGGGTATTCAGGTGGATTCTAAGAAGATAGAGGCAGTCAAGAACTAGCCTAGACCCAATTCAGCCACAGAAATCAGGAGCTTCTTGGGTTTGTCAGGATACTACCATCGTTTTGTGGAGGGGTTCTCGTCTATAGCAGCCCCGATGACGAGATTGACTCAGAAAGGTGCCCCATTTAAATGGAATGATGAGTGTGAGGCAAGTTTCCAGAAGCTTAAGACACCCTTGACTTCAGCATCGGTATTGGTGTTACCATCAGGTTCAGGACCTTTCACGGTATATTGTAATGCTTTCTGTGTTGGGCTTGGAGCGGTATTGATGTAAGAGGGCAGGGTGATAGCATATGCATCTCGGCAGTTAAAGATTCATGAGAAGAATTATCCTGACCATGACTTAGAGTTGGAAGCCATTGTTCATGCATTGAAAATATGAAGGCACTATATGGCGTGCCATGTGAGGTTTACACGGATCATCGTAGCCTCCAGTACTTGTTCAAGCAAAAGGATCTTAATTTGTATCATCCGGGAAAGGCCAATGTGGTGGTCGATGCATTGAGTAGAAAAGCAGTGAGTATGGGCAGCCTTGCATGTATTCCAGTTAGTGAGAGACCGTTAGCTTCAGAATTCAGACGTTGGCTAATCAGTTCGCGAGGTTGGATATTTCGCCGAGCCATGTTCTAGCTTGTACAGTTGTTCGGTCTTCCTTATTTGAGCGTATCAGAGATCGACAAGATGATGACCCGCATTTGATGGTCCTTAGGGACACAGTTCGGCACGTTGGTGCCAAGAAATTTACAGTTGGAGATGACGGTGTTTTAAGGATGCAGGGTCATATATGTGTGCCTAATGTTGACGGGATTTGTGAGTTGATCCTTGAGGAGGCTCACAGTTCTAAGTATTATATTCACCAGGTGATGCCAAGATGTACCAGGACTTGCGACAGAACTATTGGTGGAGAAGTATGAAAAAAGATATTATTGCTTATGTAGCTCGTTGTTTGAATTTCCAACAGGTGAAATATGATCATCAGAGACCCGGTGGTTTACTTCAGCAGATAGAGATTCCTGAGTGGAAGTGGGAGCGTATCACTATGGACTTCGTTGTTGGATTTCCACGGACTCAGAGGAAGTTCGACGTTGTTTAGGTTATTGTGGATAGGCTGACTAAATCAACATATTTCATTACAGTGGCAAGTACTTACACTTCGGAGCGGTTGGCAGATATATATATTCGAGAGATTGTTTGCCTTCACGGTGTGCCCGTGTCTATCATTTCTAATCGAGGTACGCAGTTTACCTCGCATTTTTGGAGGGCAGTTCAACATGAGTTGGGTACTCGAGTTGAGCTGAGCACCGCATTTCATCCTCAGACGGACAGGCAGTCCGAGCGTACTATTCAGATTTTAGAGGATATGCTCCGCGCTTGTGTTATTGACTTTGGAGGTTCTTGGGATCAGTTTTTGCCCTTAGCGGAGTTTTCCTACAATAATAGTTATCAGTCGAGCATTCAGATGGCTCCCTATGACGCATTATATGGTAGACGGTGTAGATCACCAGTTGGGTGGTTTGAGCCGGGAGAGGCTCGGTTATTGGGTACAGACTTAGTTCAAGAAGCCTTAGATAAGGTCAAGATCATAAAGGACCAATTTCGTGCAACTCAGTCCAGGCAAAAGAGTTGTGCCGACCGTAAGGTTTGTGATGTGGAATTCAGGGTTGGAGAGAGAGTATTGCTTCGTGTATCACCCATGAAGGGTGTCATGAGATTTGGGAAGAAGGGCAAGTTGAGCTCTAGGTATATCGGGCCATTTGAGATTCTTGATAGAGTGGGGGAGGTAGCTTATAGACTTGCGTTGCCTCCAGGGTTATCCTCTGTTCATCCCGTATTTCATGTATTTATGCTCCTGAAATATCATGGTGACCCGTCCCACGTGTTAGATTTCAGCTTTGTCCAATTGGACAAAGATTTGACTTATGAGGAGGAGCCGATAGCCATTTTAGACCGACAGGTTCTTCAGTTGAGGTCTAAGAGTTATACTTCAGTTCGAGTGCAGTGGAAAGGTCAGCCCGTTCTACTTGGGAGTCCGAATTGGACATGCAGAGTAAATATTCACACTTGTTTGCCAATTCACGTAATCTTCTATGTCCGTTCGAGGACGAACGTTTTGTTCTAGATGTGGAGATTGTGATGACCCAAGGGGTCATTTTATGAATTAAGACTCCGTTCTAGGCTTATTATCCATAAAATGTTTGAATTTTAACTACCTCGATTTGCGTGCGCAGTCCGAACGTGAAACCCTGAAAGCTTTTATGTGAAAATATAAGAAATACTAATTTTTAGAATTTAAAGATTGGTTTTAGTTGACTTGAGCCAACCTTTTGAGTAAATGGACTCCGATTTGTGTTCCGACGATCCTGGGAGGTCTGCAATAAAATAAGTGACTTGGGCGTATGTCTGGTATTGAATTTCGAGGTCCCTAGCCTTAGAAATTAATTTTTGAAAGAAATTATTTGGTTGAATTTTTAATGAAATAAAGAAATGAATTAATGTTTGAAACCGTTTGTATCGGGTCTGTATTTTGGTGAGATATGTGAAATTTGGTGAGAATCGGAGTTTATTTGAAGTGATTCGGACGTCCGGTTGAGAAATAGTGGAAGTTAAGTGTTCTTGATAAAAATGATGAGTTTTGAGGTTAAATTCATATTTTTAGATGTTATTTTCATGATTTGATCACGCGAGCAAGTCCGTAAGATGTTTTTAGGCTTGCGTGCATGTTTGGTTTAGGGCTCCGAGGGCTCGGGTGAGTTTCGGATAGGCTACGAGATGTTTTACGCTTAGGAAGAACTGTCGTTTTGTTATTTCTGGTGCGCAGGTAAATTGCTCATCGCATTCGCATTGCTTCTGTCGTGAACGCGTAGGGTAAAGCGCAGTGGGGCCATTTTTGGTTCTATGTGAACGCGGAGCTCAGGATGCGAACGTGGAGCACTTGTGGGCTAAAGCTTCGCGAACGCATCCAGGCCACGCGAACGCACAGGGTAAACGAGACTTGGGGAGGGTAGATTGCATTTCTTCTACGCGAACGCGACCACCTGGTCGCGAACGCGATGGCCTGCGGAGTTAAAGCTCTGCGAACACGGCCTATCCAATGCGAATGCGAAGGCCATTAGGCCTGACCCATCGCGAACGCGGCAGGCCTTCATCGCGTTCAGTCATACAAAGCCAGATTTTAAAACGGGCAGAACCTATTTTTTACCAATTTTTGAATTACAAAGACCTAGAAGTGATTTTCTTCACACAAATCTACCCTTAAGGTGTTGGTAATCAATCCTAAACTCTTCTCTTTCAATTACCCAATATTTTTCATCACTTTTAAATCAAAAATCAAGGATTTTCTTGGTAAAAATTGGGAGTTTGGATAGAATTAGGGAATTTTGTAAAAATGGGATTTTTGACCTCTAATTGAGGTCGAATTTCGAAATTAATTGCATATTCGGGCTCGGGGGTGAATGGGTAAACGGAATTTGATCCGAACCCCGAGTTTGGACCAAGCGGGCCCAGGGTCGGGTTTTAACTGTTTTTGAGAAAACTTTGGAAAACCATAATTTTTCAGTAAAGTTGGTTCTTTTAGCATTAATTAATGATATTAAAATAATTATGATTAGATTCGAGTGTGTTAGAGGTGAATTTGAACGGAAAAGCGGTAATTGAGCAGTGAGTGGCCTGCGGAATTGAGGTATGTGTTGTGTCTAACCTTAGCTTGAGGGAATAGGTATTGTATGACTACTTGTTACCTGTTTGTTTGTTAAATCCAATGTATAGATGAGGTGACGAGTACCTATACGTTGTGGTCAGGTCATACCATGCGAGTAAATGCTATTTCTTGTTATTCTGGTTGTCTTAAAGCCTATCATCTGTGATTATTGTTGTTAGTGAAATGTTGAGAACATTGAGTTGAGATTGAAATGATAAATGATGATAGTAACCATGATGAAATATTGATTTCTTTTGAAATTCCTTTGAGAACATTGAGTTGAGATTGAAATATTAAATGGTGACAGAAATTATGATGGAATACTGTTTCTCGTGAAATCCCCTTTTTGTGTTGTTGATGATTTGATGAGATTGCGAGGAAGAGTGTAAAGCACGAAGGGTGGTGTTGTGCATGACTTAATTATATTGTGAGGAAGAGTGAAAAGCACGAAGGATGATGTCGTGCATGATCAATTATAAGGTGGGGAAGAGAATAAAGCACAAAGGGTGATGCCGTGCAAGTTCTAAATTATAATCTGGTGAGGATGATAGTAAAAGCACGAAGGGTGATGCCGTGTTTTCTATTTATTTTTGGTGAGGCTGAGAGTAAAAACACAAAGGGTCATGCCGTTCAAGTTAACTTTCTTCCTCATTCCTTATGTTGAAAATTCCCTATCGCATGCTCCCTTCCCATTAATTGTTGTTTACATTCTTTAATTGCTATTATTTCCAGTTAGCATGGTTTTGATGTCCAGGCTTTATGTGGTGTCTTGTCTTAGCCTCGTCACTACTTCGCCGAGGTTAGGCTCGACACTTACTCAGTACATGGGGTCAGTTGTACTGATACTGCACTCTGCACTCTTTTGTGCAAATCCAGGTACTGACTAGAGTTAGGAGATATTAGTAGCTGCGCATTTTGTTCGGAGACACGAGGTAGATCTGCCTGCATCCGCAGACTCCTGAAGTCTTCTCCTATTCACTTAGATACTGTTTTATTTCATTCGAAACAGATACATTATTTCTTTCAGCCCATTTATTTGTAGTATTCTTTAATAGTTCGTGAATTGTGACACCAAATCCTAGGGTAATTTCATAGTTATATATTTAGTTTGTGGTTCAGTTTATTTATTTGTTATCATTTTATTTTTGGAATGTTATTCGTCGCAAATTATTAGATTTAATCTATTCTATATTTGTTTTATTGTGTTTAAATAAGTAACCAAAGGAACAATAGCTAATCGAATTCTAACATCAGCTTGCCTAGCAAGTATTGTGTTGGGCGCCATCACGATCCCGTGGTTTGAAAATTTGGGCCGTGACACCAAACACATATAAAAATTGAAAAACAAATAAATAAGGTTCTTTCTCTCAAAGAATCACATACAAAAAATTTCTTCCATATTTTAAAGCGTGATTAGCAACATTAGATGCAAGACCGAAAGGAAATTTCATGGATGAGGTAGCAAATAAGGTGATGAAATACAAAAAAGTATATATATCATTCCAAAAATCTAAGCAAAAAAGGAACTTTTTCAATGGGTATAATTGAAATTTATTGAAAACATATAGATAAGTCAATATACAAAATTTGAGGAAGATTGGAGGTGATTTGAACTGGTTTTGTATCAAAATTTATAATTAAATCGAGTTCAAAAAATTCTTCTGCGACATACGTATCAAACATGTATCACGCATGTATCTCACACACAAGTATACATGTGATACATAATTGATACAAATATGATACATATGTGATACACATATCATTTTTTTTATGTTCAGTTTTTACTTCAAATATTCAATGCAAACCGCCTCAAAACTTCACCAAATCATCCAAAACTGAGACTCGAGCTCCTTAAGATGTACCCAATCTATTCTATTAACACACTCAAAAGAAAGCAAAAAATTGACTTTTTTTGTAGTTAATTGGCTAATGTTAGTAATATTTGACTAATATTAATAATATTTTAAGAATTGATCAATTTTTTTAATGAACTACTTATAAATGGACATAGCTGATAGTTTTCCGTTCGTTTAACGATACAAAATAGGCCACGTGTATAAAAATTTGGAGTCGGCCGCATAACAAAGTAAGATTGTCAAAATCATTGGACCCCTTTTGCCCAAGCCCAATTTAGCCCATACAGTCTGAGGGAGGGATTTTCCCTCCATCGCCATGGCAGCTCGTTTCGCGAGATCGATCGGAGCTTTATCGTCCTCAGTCGCTCTTAGATCGGCGTCCAGAATTGAAACCTTCAGCCAGGGCGCGTTTAAGTCACGATGTTCATCTTATTCTTCCTCTTCTGAGAGTGAATATCCTAAGCCTACTAAGAAAATCACCGATCGTCTCTCCGGCGTTATCGACTCCGTCAACGACCGTAAGCTTCCCCCTGAAATTCGTGGTCAACGTAACTCCGTTAGGTAATACTTTTACTTACTTTCGTATTCACTCACGTATTCTACGTAGAAAAATGGCAATTGAAATATTGCTTTGTGTAGTAAGTGAATTCATTTCTACTGGCTCGTTTGTGTTCCAAACTAGAGTTTCCGTCACCTAGTATTTGAGGATATGATAATGTGTTAATTCGGCTGCTAGGATAATGTGTTGAATTTTGCGCATGAATTGCTATTACAAAAAAAATCAGTGATGTTGAGTTAAGTGTTAAATGGAGTGCCTCCTTAGAATAGTTTCCACCTCTGTTTGTTAAAAAGAGGAGAACTTGTCATCTTAGTGCCATGACTGGTGTTTGCCATAATCGAATGGAGTTCTCTATTCAGAATCCATATGTTCTTAGTATGTAACTTCATTTGTCTTGAATAAATAGTCAGAAGAATGTTCTTTTAATTCATGGAAGTATGTTGCATGATTCTCTAGCTTTCGCTTAGTTACTATTGCTGTTTTTGGCTGGAGCATCTGCATTCGTGGTTAATAGGATTCTGATTTATCCTGAGTGTTAAAAATTTTTTTGTGGGGTGGGTGGGGTGGGGGGGGGGGGGGGGGGCAAATTTCTTAATGAAATGCTGGTATTTAATCTTGAATGACTATTGGTCAGGTCGGAAACTGACATCATAAATGTTGTTGAACAACGAATATGGCATTCCATGGAAGAAGGGCAATTTGAGAACTTGCCAGGGAAGGGAAAACCCTTGGAGCTCAATACTAATCCTCATGCTGATCCAGCTGAAGATACCTTGTATAGGATTCTCTCCAGAAATAAATGTGCACCTGAGTGGGTTGAATTGAACAAAGAAATAAGAAGTAATGTAGTTGATTGGAGATCAGCACTTAAAAAGGCATGGACACATAAAGACCCTGTCGGTGATTCTAAATGGATCGAGGCATCCGAGTCTCTAAAGCTGCAGATGCGTGACATCAATAACAAGGTGAGCAGAGTGAGGAGCTGATTTACTTTTCAATTAGCTTTTAGGTTCTTTTTTTCCCCTATTCCGTGTATGGTGAAATGCTACTCCCTTACCCCGTTGTTATTGTCAAAGTATGTCCGGTATTTTCTGCGTGCACATAGATGCATCTGGATTGTCCATATTTGATGCTTTATCAGATTTTATACCCTGTTATGCGAGATGGTTGAGCTAGGGTACTAGTGTCAAAATTTGTTAAGCTTTGATGGACAAAGTCACTAAAGATTCATAACAGCCATGCCCATTTAAAAAAAGAACTCTCTTCAGGTTTTTTGGTTGAGGGATGGTCACCTAGCTTTTGATACATGAGATGACCTGTTTACTGTCCTTCGACAACTAAGTAGAAGGTTTTGGAAAAATGAGATAATGATCCATGCAGATATATTGCATATGTGTACGAACCTTTCTTCAATTTTATCCCCTAGGATGAATTTTGCAGCTATATCTTTCTAAATGTTTGGTTGAGAAAAACTATTTGGTTTTTAAGGATCTCTATTTTTTTTGGGTTTGATTTTTGAAAACAGCAACAGATTTGGATTTAGTTTAGTTAGCAAATCAGCTGTGTTGAAAAAACATCACTTAAACCTGTTAAAGACATAATTAAGTAAATAAAAGTGTGTTCTCTCTAACAACTTAAGCTTTTACATGAGATAGTCACACAGTTCGACGTAGTATCAAGGTAGGCAGAAGTCTTTGGTTCTAGCCTCATCGCCTCCTATTATCAAAACACTAAATGTGTTTCATTATAATGGAAAGAAAAGGAAACGGTTTAAAGACAAAAAGAATTGTTGGTTACTTCTGACACTGGCACTTTGTTTCAGCCAAAGCTGGACCTTGAGCTGCTCTTTGGTCGCGGTTTTGTTTCTCAAAACCAACTTCTGTTGGTTCTGGAAAACATATTTTCAAATTCGTCTAGAAAGTTGTTCGACTGGCTCATTTTAGAATTGTAGAGATTTAGCGTAGTAAACTAGAGCTGCTATACTTGCAAGGAGTAATACATGGGCGCTGGTGCAGGTTTTCCGATACAATCTTATTGTCCCCTTTGGCCGCGATATGTTTGGACTCAAGTGGGAGAAGGAAATTGACAGACTGAAAGAGGAAAGTGCAGGGAGCTGAAAATTGTCTGTGGCTTGTTGCTGGTGTAGTCTATCACTTGAAAAGTGGAACTTCTATGTACAAAGGTGGTTTCTTGTGATGTTTGCTTCTTGTACTCTTCTTTCTAGCTACTAGTCCAGTGTTATGAGAATTGAGGGTTCTCAGTTTGTTGACTTTCTGGGGTAGCCACTGTAGTCTCTGGCTTAGAAGTTTGATCAAAGGTTTTTAACGATAACATTCCTATGGCATCTCGCTCTACTCGATACAACAGCACAAGTTTGAAAAACTGAATAGGAAAGGAATAGCTGTTATTTTGTTTCTGTGCAGTGCCAGGTGATTTGAGCTCCTTTTCGTTGGCTCTTAACTCCTCGTCCTTAACCACTAAGCTTTGTACTTGGATGGTCATTACTTTTTGATAATACTATGAGAAACCCATAAAGCTTTAAAAGTTGGGTTTTAAAAGCCCCAATATATTCACAGGATGATTGAACGAAAATGCAGATGATAAGATAGATTCACCGCAGTAATGCACCATGTTAAAATCGACGCGTAGCCATAGCGACGTTATACTTATATTGTTCGCATCTAACCTCCATTATATTATTGGGTCACATTTATTTTTACCGTTAGCCAAACTTTTTAAAAATATCTCCACCTAATCGAATGCCACCAAATTACAAAAATAATTATTTTAAAAAAATACATTAATCCACAACCCATGAAACTATAATATAAAAATACGGAACCTAAATTTTTGAGATGTCTTAACGCATTTTATTCATTTAGAGAGAGACTGAGAATGATGGTGGCAATAGAATTAGTAAAAATTTATATTTTTGGTTCTTAGTTGTTTATGGTGGCATGAAAATGTCATATTATCATTTTCGATTTTTTGTGTGCATATAATATGGCATTCCTTTGTCTAATGTTATCCCCACTCGGACCAAGGCATAAATTTTACTTGTTCAAATAACAATTAAGGTGAAGCAGGTAATGCAAGCTTGATAGTTAGTTGTATGTTTACTTTAACAATACTTGTGTTTGGTTAATACATGAAGTTTGTGTACTTATGTTGTTATGTTACTTTTCAACTTGTGGTGTACTTTCTTTCATTATAGCTTGATTAAATTGAATCTCCTCTAATTATTTTCTAACTTTTGTTCATTATAAGTTCAGTTGTTACTAAGAACTATGGGTATCACATCCCATAGCTTGGAATCTAACTTTGATTCTTAAGGCGTGATTTAGCGTTAATTACTCGTTGCCCAAATACTTAAAGTAGAATAAGAAAATCATGGTGTGTAAATACTCATCAACAAAGGCTCACTATTGGAGGAAGAAATACCTCGGTAGCTGTCTTAAGACTTCAGAACTGTCAACCTAATAAGATGCTATAAACACTTAAGTCATGGTGGAAAGAAAGTCATGGTGAATGCTCGGTACAGTTCGACATGGTGGAAAGAAAAGAGAAATTGGAAAAGGTTATTAAAAGAATTGGGACTAAAAGAATTGGGACTAAATAAGAATATATTATCATGACTCAAAATCCAATTGCGCCTGAAGCCACCGTCAGGTAAGCCAACGGTGAATTACCAATTTAATTATCGGTTTTTGTATTTTTGTAATCAACATTTTTCCTTATTTAGACAGTGTAAAATAGAATTTACGGAATAAATGAAAGTATCTGCACAAACCACAATAATAAATACCTTCAAAGAACCCCCAAAACCCGGTGTCACAAGTGCATGAACATCAACTAGGGAATATGATAAAATACAACATCTGTCTGGAATATGAATTAGACAGGAGAATGTAAATAACTCCGAAGGGGACTCTGTATACTGCGGATTCGTAACATTGAATGCAGCTCACTGTAAGTCCCTGCAATAGTCGCGCCTCTACGCTCACAAAGACCACTAAACACATATGTACCTGCACAAAATGTGCAGTAAGTATAGTATGAGTACGTAAATCAACGCGTACCCAGTAAGTATCAAGTTTAACATCGAAGAAGTAGTAACAAGAGGTCGACATTGACACTTACTAAAGGTCCAATAAAGTAATATAATTAAAACGTGAGCAGATATGAAGCATACAGAAATAGTGGAGTAAATCTGCAATTTCATAATTTTTCTGATTATTCCTTTTTAAAACATAAATTATTTTTCTCATTCTTGTGTTCTACCTTAATATCTTAGAACATGCCAAGTGTCCATACCAAATAAATAATAAATATCATAAAATGCCGGGCATCAATGGAAAAACTAGCTTGAGAATATTCGGCTACTAGCGGTATAACACACGATTCTGTCGAGGTCGTTCAGCTCGATCCATAGATGCGTCTATACTGCCGAGTCGTTCGGCCCGCTCCACTAGAAAGGAGGACACTTTGTGAACCCCCGAAATGATAAGCTATCACAAGTCTAACACGTAAGGATGTACAATTTTTATTAACGGACGAGTCATTCGCACAAAAATTCAAGTAAGTGAAATTTCGGTCTTTCACTATTTCCTCTGACAATTTCCGATATGATTCAGGTACTTCAATTAACTAGGGATGCAAAACATTACAAGTAATTCATGATTTGGGTCCTAAATTATCCGGACATAAGCACAATTAGTAGCTACGCACGGACTCTCGTCACCTCGTGCGTACATAGCCTCCACAATTAGTAGCAAATATTAGTTTAAATCACCTATAGGGTAAATTCCCTCTTACAAGGTTAGACAAGATACTTACCTCGCTCCGAAGTTCCATAGCCGGCTCCGACGCTGCTCTAACACCTCAAACCGATGCTTGTCGATCAAAAACTATGCAAACAATGTGCAAATCAATCAATATGTGTTCTAATACCCATAACTAATCAATTAAAACAAATTTCCAACTCCGCTCGAAAAGTCAATAAAATTCACCCTCTAGCCCACGTGCCCGGATTCCAAAAATTTTCGAAGATAAACTTTACGCATAACACCACGAACTCGATTATATTATTTATTCCAAATTCCATGTTCAATTTCATGGTAAAAATTCAAAAATACCAATTTCTAGGTTTTTCTACAAAATCCCAAATTTCTACTAATTTTCAAATCCATATGTAAACCATGTATTTGACTCACAAAGTGAAGAAATCACTTACCCCATAATAGATTATGAGAATGGCACTCTAAAATTGCTCCAAAATCGGCTACCATGGAAGAAATAAAGTGAAAATGAGCCAAACCCTTGATTTAATAAGAACACTGCCCAGTCCGACCTTCATCGCGAACGCGGCACTGCCTCGCATTCGCGAAGCTCAACAAACTCAGGACCCAACTCTTCTTCGCGAACGCGAGGTTGGACTCGTGAATGCGATGCTTCACCAGCTTCTCTACCGCGAACGTATTCGTTTCATCGCGAGCGTGAAGACCAATCTCCCTAGGCTAGCTTTTCCCTTTCGCGAACGCGGTGCCCCAACCGCGAACACGTAGTTTTGCCCCTTGAACCTTCGCGAACGCGAAGCACAAATGCCCAACAGCCACAAATCCTTCCTCGCGAACACAATTACCCCTACGTGTTCGCGATGAACAACACCAGAACCAGCAACAACAGTAGCCAAACATGGAGGAAATATTTCGAAACCATCTCGAAACACACCCGAGGCTCCCGGGACCCCGTCAAATCATATCAACTAGTTCCAATACATGAAACGAACCTGCTCGGGGTCTTAAATCACACCAAACAACATCGACACCACAAATTGCGTATCGATTCAAGTCTAATGAACTATTGAACTTCTAGCTTCCATATCTGGTGCCGAAACCTATCAAATCACGTCCGATTAACCTCAAATTTTGCACACAAGTCAGATTTGACATTACGGTCCTACTTCAACTTCCGAAATCGGAATCCGACCCGATATCAATAAGTCCACTCCCGGTCAAACTTTCAACTTTCGCCAAATGACCCCGAAACGACCTACGGACCTCCAAATCCACATCCGGACGTGCTCCTAAGGCCAAAATCATCATACATGGCTATTCTCAGGCTCGTGATTCCAAACGGACATCGATAACATTAAAATACACTTCAACCCAAATTTATAAAATGCTTCCAAAATGCCAACCTTCCACAATAAGCGTCGTAACGCTCCCGGGTCATCCAAAACTCGATCCGGACATATGCCCAAATCCACAATCATCACACGAAGTCGTTTACTCAAAAGTCTAACCTTAGTCAATTCTTCCAACTTAAAGCTTCCGAAATGAGAATTTTCTTTCCAATTCAACTCTGAACTTCCCGAAATTAAATTTCGACCACACATGCAAGTCACAATACCTGAAGTGAAGCTTCTCAAGGCCTCAAACCGCTGAACGACGCGCTAGAGCTCAAAACGACCGGGTCGTTACATATATGGTTGTCGGTACTTTTATATCTTTCACTTTTTGAGTTCAACAAGTGACTATGAAGGAGATGACTAATATGTGAGAAAAAAGTGCAGTAAATAAAAGGGCTTTAACAGGTTATTAATGGGTTTTAAAAAGAAATCTTTTTTAATTTGATGGCTTTTTTCTAGGTGGGGGTATTTTAAAAAGCTTGGCTAACGGTAAGGATAGATGTCACCCAATAGTATAACAGAGAGTATATATGAACAATATACCAAAGTAGAGGAGTATATTTGACCCTTTTCCCGATTAGAAATTATCACTTCAGAGTTCAGATTGAAGGTAAGCTTATAATTGTGTTATATATGTGCACCATGATAATTGAAGGTGTTAGAAGAAAGACTAGCTAGACTTACAATCAAATGAAACAAGTTGTGTCGGAAGACCTGCAGTCTCTCAAAATTCATGTTAACTTTGATAAAAACATTAGAAATGAAAATAGAGGAACCATATGGGCGAGATGAAGCAATTGGGTTTAAACTAGTCATGACTGTACATTTACATGAAGTATTTGCTAGAACTAGAAATACTTCTAATCAGTTTAGAGATGTGTATACTGTATACAATAAGAAACTTTTGAAAACAGCTGCTGCTTGATAACCTGAATCTAATACTGATAATAGAAAGAAGTCAAGAATGAGCCAAATACAGTGGAAATTCAAGCAGATTCCAACTTTGACATTAAGGCATAGTAATTGTTCGGAGTGAGGGTGAAGCTGGGGGAGAAACGCGAGTTGTCATATCATTTCTCTATCCCATGGTGCATTGTTCACTGGTAAAGGTGGTAAAACGAAAAGGCCTGCACCTTCAGTAGTTACTTTCATAAGAACCAAAACGAGTAACTACCCATGGTTGAAATCTTATGGTAAAAATGCAATTCTAACAACAAATTTCATGCCTCTGAACTGAGTAGTGAACGTTAAGCCATATCTCTTCCTCTTTCTCTACAAAGATTATTAAGCCAGATGAGGCATGAGAATGAGGAATTGGCATACAAAAGCCTGTCCGTGTTAGAGCGTAAGGATGATAACTGACTGATATTTCAACGACAATTAGTTCAATTTGTCCCTATAGAAAGTTGCAGTGAGCCTGAAGTTAATCCCAAAATTACATCTGGAGAATATTTACACACTATAGTTTCAGTAACGAGCTGCCAAAGCTATAATATCCATGCATCAAATCATTCAAGCAGCAAAAGAAGACTTAGCAGCAAGATGTGTGAGGGAACGTCTATGGTAACTGCATCCCAGTTTTTTGTACTTCTGCACAAATGTTGTAAGATCAATTTCTCGATCAAGAAGCTGGCCAAGCACGGCTTCAGATTCCTCCTCTGTTTTCTTCATGGCATCTGTATCAATAGCAACATTAGTTAACAGCTTTTGTTTTTCTGCCAAGTCTGATTTTTCAAGTATCTAATCCCACTAAAAATCCATGCTTAATCATCTCTCCAATATTCCAAGGGCAACTTCAATTTTGTATCTCAAAAATGGTATTAATTACAAAAAAGTTACCAAAAAGAAAAAATGACATGACCACTGAGTAACTGGAGTTCCTCAATTACTGCAATCCAGCTTTTTATTCACATAATCGTTTAGGAAGTTGTGCGGTGGAAAGAGGCATCTAATAGACACTTCAAATTGGAAATTCTTGGTTGATCTACAAATCAGTCCCTTTCCCCAACACTTAACCCCAACATAACACCACAATCAAGAACAAAGTAACAATGTGAAACTAAATTGAGCAGAAGCTATTAAGCTAAAATTCCCGATTGCTCACATTACATGGAACTTCTGCAAGAAGTGAGGAAAAATTTCAATGCCAAATTAAAACCCAATAATCTTAAGATGATCCTTCATACATCTGAATGTTATATAGGGTGTTCGTATCTACCCATCCTTTTCCAGGTGATGTCAGCTAGAGCATGCAAAAGAATGTTAGCAATTTTGAGCTATACCAAAAAAGAACGTTAGCAATTTTGATTCAGTCACCCTTCACTAGCAGCTTAAATCATCACTGATAGGGCAATTTAGGTCTGTAAACCGCCATAACAAAAATTTCAAAGCTATTTGGAGCTGGCAAATGTAGGCCCATTTTAACAGTTGAAGTGCTTTGCCCAAAAAGAAAGAAAAAAGAGTTGAACTGAGCTCCTGATGAAGAACGGATAGCATTGAGGTGTAGAAAAGGAAAAAAAAAGTTAAAAAAAACAAAAGTTGAACCAAGCAGAATACTCGGACACAATCTGATGATAACATTCATATGGATGGAATTCGTTCATTAGCACATAATGAAATTTTTTGTATAATGTACTAATCTAAAAAGTATTTTGAATATTGGAGTAGAGCGAAAACTGATCGAGAGACACTAATGTTTTTGCAAGAAGTTGAGGAAAAAAGGCATATTGTCAAAGAAGATCAAGAGGACACCAATGAAGAATGCACCTTAAAAGTTCAGCATTATGAATAGTAATAATGCATTAGTGACATATACTGCTCTTGTTTGTGCATATTGTTATAATCCAATTTGGATAGTTCTTTTTTATAAAGGTGGTGTTCGGGCCAGCTTGCGCACACCTCGACCTGCTATCTCCCACCAGACATCAATTAACTTTGTCTACCAAGGCTTAGACAGATAGGAAAAATTACCCAGCGTTTCTTGTCTCTCCAGGGATTTTAACCCTGATCTCCCATGATTCTTTGTTTTAATTAAAGACAAAGACTGGCATATGAAGCGGTTATGAAGAAATACAAAACATACTTGTGCTATTGAATTATGACCATTCTGTGGAGCTCTAGCAGAAAGCCCTAGAGGATTTGAAGAACATTAGGCAATTTAAGATATATCATGCAACATAACCGAGTCAACAAAGCACTCTCTATGTCAAGCTCTACTCTCTATGTTAAGCTCTTACTATGTCTAGACCTGAAAAGTTTCTTTAGGCCAGTCTAATTTAAATGCTGACTTGACTCCTACTGGGCTGTTCTCACTCAATGTGTTGAAGTGAAAGCCTCATGAGAATAGTACCCTAAAAGTATGCTATAGCCCTGTTAATCTAAGAGTAGTTCAAATCATTTTACCCATGCAAAAAGAATAACTAAGAATCTAAAAGAAGGAAAAAAGTATACAAGTTTATGTGCTTCCACTGTTTACCTTGTAGGTGATGGAGGAGTGATAAAGGGGAGTACAACTTCAGAAGCTCTTCTTTTCTCCTTTCTAGCTCATGCAGCTTTTCTTGAGCAGCAGCCAATTCAGTTGTGCGGATGATTCTACACTGTAAACAAAATAATGGAGGGTACATGGAAGAAGTTTGCACTATCAGTGCTTTGATGCTGAAAGGTTAAAAATGCTTTTGAAAAAGAAGCCGATACCCTAGAAACAATGTGAAGTATCTGACCTGATTCCTGAGCTCCATTATCCGAGGTTCTTTTTCTAAATTCTCCCCTATATAAAAGAGTTCACCATAAAACTATATACAATACTAGTCGATAAAGCATTAAGTACAATAAGAGCAATCTATAACTTACCAGCAAGCTGCATAGTTTCATTCCGAAGCTCGTCCTTGACCTGACCAGATATAGGGAAAACAGCAAGAGCAACATGTTACCACAAAAATCAACACAGAGCAGGAATAAAACATTACGTCATGGTCATGGTGACTATAACTGATAAAAAAGTTGTCTTCCCTTGTATTACCTTGCTAACAGGCATAAGACATGAGGATACATAATCTATCACATGCATTAAGTGCAGTGGTGAAGCCAGGAAATTCAATAAGGATGTTCAAATTTTGAACACCCTTTGCCAGTGGACTATGCAAGGGTGTTCAAAGCCTATTTTTTAATCATTAACACGTAATATTTTACCTTATACATAGTATAATTTTTCGGCGAATGACCACCCTTGGGCCAACATAGCTTCGCCCCTGATTAAGTGTATAAGAAGAAGAACAGATCATACGAGGGCAGAAAGTTCAATCTAGTTCATTTTGGCAAGGGAAGAAAAGGAAGCAAGAACACGGTCATTGAGCTCTGAATGTGCAAGTATTATGATAGTTGATTTGTATGAGGTGGGGTTACCAAAAAAGCAATAAAGTGCACTGTTATGGATAAGATTGTAAGCAACTTGAATTGCTTCAATGCATTATGGCATCATGAAGGTAAAATCCCACACAGACGGAACAGCTAAATTCAGTCATCTCAGACGGAAAACTTGATTCCTTACTACCAGAAATAGAACCTCACTCGATTTTTCATTCAATTTGATATATGTGTAATTTGGAGGAGCACATTACCTTATTTGAGAAAATGAGAATGTATCAGATCCATCCCGTATGCTTAACAATCAAAGTGAACAAGGTATGCAAGAAACACAGAGCAGTAAGAAACAAATAATTATACTACTTACTTTACTCTGAGTTTTGACAGCCTCAAGTGAAAGTAAAAAGTTGCGATAAGCATCATCGTCGGAAAGAAGCTTCCGTAGCTCATCAACACTGAATAAATTAACAAGAACGCATATAGAAAATCAGAAAGTACAATTGCAAAGAAGAATGAGGAAAAATGCTAAGCCTTTCCTTAATTGTTTAATCACCGAAAAATATGAAGTCTTCATCTTTCTTTATCAGGAAAAAAACTCATTCTCTTTTTTTCTTTTCCAATCCCAAGTACAAAAATTGGATGATCAAGTCATGAAATATTTGCTGACTTTTATCTGCTGGCAGAAGATACTGTAAAGTCAAAATCATATTTCACAGATAAACTTACTAATATTAACTTATACTCAAAACATGCACGAATGGTGCATTAAGGATACCACTAAATGTTCCTTCTACATGCTTTCTCGGGTACTAATGATCAAACTAAAATATATATGCTCTTTCATGTACCAGAAAGATGTATCTGACTATGAAGTGAACCATGAGGATCTATTTTAGATAGAAAACATAAATCTTGATTAACGCATTTCCTATCAGCCAGCCTTCTGCTACCAAATGAAAAAATCTGTACCAAGGCACAGATTTAAGATTTTCCCAATCCAGTCCAGTTCATTGCACAAATCGGTGCTTCTTAATGCTCCATTAGATAAGAAAGCAAAAGTCTTTTATGAAAGAGCATTCATCAACACTCAAAAAGGTTGATTCCTATAGCATACTTGTATCACCACCACTACAGATTTTCAGGATTTTTAGTCGCACTAATATATTGGAAACACCAAAATATATTGATTTTCATTTCTAGATGGTAACATTAAGCTAGTCTTGATAACCAGATAGGAAATGCATAGAGAATCTTTGTTACAAATCCAAGCAAGTTCAGAACCTAATTCCTGTAGAAAGAAAAACTGCAAGAACTGTATGCTAAAATGTAATCAATGATCCTTGCTTTACTAGTGTAATTGCTTTCGCATATCAACTAACATCTACCTCTTATCTTTTAAAGCAGCAATGATGCCAGCAGCCTCTGCTGGAGAAACATGGGACACAGAGCTTGGCCTGTTTGTTGGCCTGTGCGCATTAAAGCTGCCAGACGAGCTTGAACTCGGGGTTGCAGGGCGGGAAGAACTTGGTGAACTGACTAGAGATGGCGAATACATTGAACCATTATGAGCTTCCTGAGGATGTGGCTGAGCTGCTTGCTCTTCGGAACCCCTGTTAAAATGTACAATCAAAACACAAAGTGAGAATGGGTACAGAGGACTCATGCAGTCGACACCAACTAATTTCCGATTGAGGGGTATAATTGATTGATTGAGAGTATGCCACAGTTTTAAGCAAAACTAGATTAGAAGTTAATATCGTATATTCTACTTACAGTACATGATGCCACGGTAGCACTTAAATCAAAACAAGCTATGCTATAATCGTTGGCAGAGCCACAGCCAATGAAGGGGGTTCAATTAAATTCCCTTCGTTAGAAAATTGGATTGTGCAAATAGGCCAAAAACAATATTCTTTCGTATATGTATACTTTTGAATCCCCTTGACTTACTATAGCTCGCAAGTTTTGAAATTTTTGAATCCCTTTGTTAAAATTCCTGCTCAGCCACTAGCTATAATCACACATCCAATTGAAATAACTTGGATATCAGCTGTGATCCAAAAATAGGTTCGTAGGGTC
Source organism: Nicotiana knightiana (assembly GCA_005239525.1). Classification (NCBI taxonomy): domain Eukaryota; kingdom Viridiplantae; phylum Streptophyta; class Magnoliopsida; order Solanales; family Solanaceae; genus Nicotiana; species Nicotiana knightiana. The sequence goes on along the minus strand of ML399309.1, from coordinate 51,069 downwards.
GGGTAAAACCTAGTGCATCAATGTCCAGCGCCATATATATGTGCGAAAAGCAAGTATAGATAGAGTTATATATACATTTGTAACACACACATTCACTCTATACTCAAAACCCACGGTGTCTAAATCCTGGATCTACCTTAACACAATACGGAATAGCAAATCTACCGCAGATTCTTCAAAATTAACCAAAAATTAGCAAAAAATGAGGAAAAAACGAAAAACAAACGAAAAATTCAACTACGAAACGCGATCATCAGATTGAGAAGTGAAAAAGGAATAAAAAAACCGCAAATATGAGAGTAATAATATTACCAGAATCTGAACATATGAGACGTAGAACGCGAGCTATGCCTTTGATGATCGGATTACAAAACGCTGTTACCTTTCACTTGACTGATTTCCTTTCAGATTTCGAAAAAAGAAAGAGCTTCTCAATTTCGTTTCTATTTTCTGTTTATTGTTTTTTATTTCTTTTCCTTTTTTTCTTTTGGTATTCCCTTGGTTTAATTATTTTATAATCCGGTAGCAATGCCAAAGGCAAAAAATGGTCCCTTAAATATATTTATGTGCAGTTTTAATTCTTTAAGTTTGTTAAAAGTGAGTACTTTTATTTTCGGTCAAAAATATTTAATAAATATGATTGTTAAATTTCAATGACAATAATATTTAACTTAAAATCAATTCTGAGCTGTATTTTCGCAGTTTCTGTTAGTTTTGGTCTATTTTTATAGCTAGTGTAATTTCTACTGCTTTTGACATATTTTTGGTGTTGCAATTTATGTGACTTAACGGGACTTTCCTAGTGATTATGTCTAATTTTTTTCATAGTTCTCATAAAATTTAATAGAGATCAGACGTACCCACTTTTTGGTGAATTTAAAAGATCAAACTGCTCAAGAATATATCTAAGTGGATTTTGTTACTGATAAAGTGATCAAGAATATCTTTGGTGCTCGATGAATGCCTCTTTGGCTTGTTGCTATGACATAATTGTTAGGGACTGAGTTACATGTCACAAGCTCTTATGGTTATTTGTAACATATAATAGATTCGTGGAGATTTTGGATCTATGTACTAGGTAGATATTAAGAGATTTTATTTTGTGTTTGGGACATTAGATTTATGTCCCCTTCCTCTTGTACTTTACCTTAATTATCAATAAATAAAGGTAGGGGTCAATATCAAACCCTCGATAGGTGAAATCGCGGGCCGATGGATTAATTCTTTTAAAAATTGGCCTTTTTGAACCTATCCCAAAATAAGGGACCATTTTTATCCCCTCCCCCCAAAATGAAGAAAGAATAGCATTATAATATTCATAAAGCTACTTTGCAATTCAGGAGCGCTATTGTCGTTTTGAAAACAAATTTCTTTTCGTTTATAGTCTTTTGATAAAGTCGTCCCAAATTTATGCAAAAAAGTTTCCTCTTTATTTCCCCAATGCAATTCAATTCCACAATTTCATTATCTTTTTTTTCTCTCACAACAATGATTATTTAACGAAGAAAGAAAGATTACCTAACCATTAAATTATTCATTTGTTGAAGGTGGATAAGGTTTTGCTTTCACTTATACGACAGCAAGTTTCTATTGTTTTTTTTTTATATTTTTTTGTAAAGGAATTTGGGTTGTGTTTGGATGGAGGCTCACACGAAAATTAGAGGTTTTGGTCAGAGTCATATGTAAAATCATTTTTGTTTTAATAAGGAACCCTCGACTCCCACTTGACTCCCAATGTTTAATTAGATTCAAGACCTCTAATTAAAAGTAGAAGGATCTTATTCATCCCATCACAGATTAATATTATTGACGTGGCTCATAATTTACTTAGCAACCAATATAAATCAAACATTCATGTACTTTTCATTTGGATTACCTCATGAAAAAATGTTTTGCAGAAATTCTTTGGAGAAAATTTTGTGGAAAAAGAAAGCTTGTTTAGATACTTGCAGTTTTTTTTAAAAGAATTGTATGTTTTGGTTAGTAGACGAAGAGCTTTAATTTTTAATGAAAAGCTGCATCATTGCAACTCTTCACTGATTTTTTTTTTTTTCTTTTGGAAAAGTTCTTTGAAATATAAAAAAATAAACAAGCAATTATTAAAAAATCAGAATGTTCAAACTAACGACCGATGAAGACCGGCAGAAATTGCCTCTTAATTTTTAATGCTGGGGTCATGCTGCTGCATGTTTCTTCTTACTTTTAGTGTTTGATTATTATATTACTTTTTTTCTTATATAATTAATAATTGTTATTACTGAAAAAATGTGGAAATATATTATAGGCTGTAAAACAGGATTTTATTTTGTTATCTCGCCAACTTGTGAGTAGAAATTTTCATGTTAGATAATAGAAGCAATAACCATCGAGATTTTGATGGAATGGATAAGATCTTTAAATTTGATTAAATGTCTCGACACTTTGAGTTTTGAAAATAGAAAAAGTTCTAATAGAAAATACTTCCCCTTTAATAGTTTTATGTGATGCCAATTCGAATTAGACAGAATCCCAAAGCGTATATTAAATACCAAGAAAGAAAATACTTCCTCTTAGGAAAAAGTCCTAATAGAAAATACTTCCCCGTTAAATACTCAAATAATAGAGTGCCACGTGAAATCGGGGACAGATGAAAAAGGAGGCAAGTGGAAAAAAAAAAAATATATATATATATATTAAATACTCAAATAATAGAGCGACACGTGGAACCGGGGACGAACGAAAAAGGAGGCAAGTGGAAAAAAAAAAAATATATATATATATATTAAATACTCAAATAATAGAGCGACACGTGGAACCGGGGACGAACGAAAAAGGAGGCAAGTGGAAACCAAGACTGGGGACAAAAACTTCGGTTGGCACCGCGCAGACCTCGAACGGAATATTGCTAACGAGGACAAACGAATATTTACCATCCGATGACATTCAATGAAGAATATTCCTCAGTATTAAATACACAATCCGCTTCAGAGAATTTTGGCATTCATAGTATGTCGTTACACATTCATCAATGACCCACATAATTGTCATTTAAGAGAGGCTTGATCCTAGGACCTTGTTCCCTAGGTGTAGCTATAAATAGTGACTTCAATAATCATTGCAGGGCACGAGATTTCTAACAAACTTATGCTACAGATTATTCTAAGCTCAATAATACTTTATTTTCAGTCTATTGATATTCTTATTGTTGTCTTCGGAAGCCTTCTCCCGGAACCAAGTTATTTGCAGTCTTATCTCGATTTCGACACTCAGTCTTACATTTTGTTTAACTTATTTATTATTTTGGGATCAAATTGATTCGCTTGTCTATAAACCACGCTATAAATTCAACTGTACTGTTTTATGGATAAACAACTTGGCGCCCACCGTGGGGCCTAGACAGTTGTGTAATGGAGTGATCTTTGCATCTATTACTAATATGTTTGATTCTTTGCGGCTTAGAAAAATCGTAAAAGAGGGAAAATAATGATGTCAACATCGCCCACAACATTGAGGCATAAGGAAATCTGCTTCAACACGAAGACTCGATCAGTAATACCCGCAACAAGGAGGACATAGTCAAGCCGGTCCATGGCAGGAAATATCCACGACACGAACGTGAGGCGACTCCTGATGATGCTGAAGATGAGAACAATGCGGAAACGATAAGGCTTTTGAGAGAATAACAAAAGGCCATCATGGGCCATCTCTTACGGTAAGACCATGCCATGACAGAATTGAGGCAACCATTGTTGGTTGCTTCCAACAACGTGTGGAGGAGGTTTAGTTCCTTCGGTGCTCCTGCAAATCAAACAACACAAAGGGTTGATAACAACACCCCAAAGGGTGAGGTCGGCTTCAACGGGCTGAGGGAACGACATCGGATCTGGTAAGAACAACGAGAATGATCCCTTTAAACCAAGCTCAAAGAAATACACCCAGTTTCCATTCAAGCCGAGCGCGGCACTGGAGCTAATCCCGAATCGGTTCAAAATTCCAGACGTACCAAAATATGATGGGAATTCGGATCCTCAGGAGCACATCACCACCAACACAACGATGGTGAAAGGAAACGATTTAGCTCCGCACGAGATTGAGTTAGTCCTGCTGAAGAAGTTTGGGGAAACCCTCACGAAAGGAGCCCTGACATGGTATCATTTTTACCCGAGCACTCAATTGATTCCTTTGAGATGCTCGCGGATTCTTTCATCAATAGCCATGACGAGGCTATGAAAGTACATGCCCAAAAAGCCGACATATTCAAAATTGTGAAAGGAGAGACCGAATTGTTGCGAGAGTTCGTGATCAGATTTCAGAAGGAAAGGATGCTGCTATCAGCCATGTAGGATGAGTGGGCAGCTAAAGCATTTACTAAGGGGCTAAACCCGAGGAGCTCTGACGCTCCCCAGAAACTAAAAGAGAGTCTGCTCGAGTACCAGGAAACTACATGGGCAGATGTCCACAATCGCTACGAATCAAATATAAGAATAGAAGACTACCAGCTCGGTTTCCCGACATCAATCAATGATCAGATCGAGATAAGAATGATTTTGACACAGATTGGTGATTTTATAAAGTCCGACTTTTTCCATACTAAAGGAATGAAGGACGTAGCAGAGGTTTTCGGTCAACGGACAGGTTCACTACCGACAGGAGAGCCGATCGTGGCCGGAATAACAGGTTATTGCAGAACAAAGACATATCAGGCTCCTAAGATTCTAGCTACCCCAGATTGTCCAAGTATAATTTCAATGTTAGCATGGTGGAGCTAGTACCAGCGATGAGGAACATCAAGGAAGCACGATTCCCGATGTCGATGAGAACTGATCCCAGTCAGAGGGATCCTAATCTATAGTGTGAATACCATGGGATTAACAGTCACCAGGCTAGGGACGACCGACATCTAGACGAGAAGGTGGCGACATGTAACGACCCGACTGGTCGTTTTGAGCTCTAGTGCATCGTTCAATGGTTTGAGGCCTTGAGTAGGTTCACTTCAGGTATTATGACTTAAGTGTGGTAAAAATTGAATCTCGGGAAGTTCAGAGTTGATTCGTATGGAAAATTCGGAAGCTTTAAGTCGGAAGAGTTTATTAAGGTTTCACTTTTGAGTAAATGGCCTCGAAATCGGTATTTGAAGGTTCCAATAGGTTTGTATGATGATTTCGGACTTAGGCGTATGTTCGAGTTGAGTATCGGGGTCGCCTGGGAGCATTTTAGCGATTATTGTGGAAAGTTGGTATTTTGAAGGTTTTAGAATTTCCTATGTTTGGTTTGAGGTGGAATTTGATGTTATTGATGTCCGTTTGGGGTTTTGAGCCTTGGAATAGGTTCGTATCGTGATATATGACTTGTCCGTAAAGTTTGGCGTCATTCTAGAATGTTTAAGCATGAATCAGATGCGTTCATCGAAGTTTGAAAGTTTAAAGAAAGATTTCGATCGTTGATTCATAGTTTTGATGTTGTTTGGTGTGATTTGAGGCCTCGATAAGGTTTATGTCATGTATTGGGACTTGTTGGTATGATTGGACAGGGTCCCTGGGGCCTCGGATGTGTTTTGGAGGGTCTACGGGTCATTTCGCCATGTTGAGACGCTATTTTCTAAGGTTTGGTGCGCCCTTCTTCGCGTTAACGAGGAAAGGGTCGCGTTCGCAAAGAGAAAAATAGGAGAAAAAGCTCTGTGAATTGCGTTCGTGGAGGAAGATTCGCATTCGTAAAGAAGAAATCTCTGCTGCACAGGGCTGACTTTGGAAGCTTATATCTTGCAATAAAATATTATGACCATTATACTAGAGGCTGTCTGGAGGAGTTAGGCAGCTTGCTCTTTGCGATCGAGATTGGTTTTTCAGGATCGTGATTGGTTTTTCGCACGAAGGGAAATTTTGAGTGAGAAAAGTTGTGCTTCGCGATCGTGAAGCATTTTTCACGATCGCGAAGGGTTAATTCCTGGGCAAAAGTTATATTTCGAGGGTTTGACTCATTTTCACCTCATTCCTTCTATGGGAGTCGACTTTGGAGCGATTTGGAGTGCCATTTTCATCCTCAAACTTTATGTAAGTGATTTCTACACCTTGTGAGTTAAATACATGGTTTATATGTGGATTAAAACATGAATATTTATGGAAATTATGGGATTTTAAGAGAAAATCCTACAAATTAGTATTTTTGAAATTTGACCACGAAATTGGACATGAAATTTGGAACAAATTATATATATCAGTTTGTGGTGTTATGGGTAAAGTTTATCTTCGAAAATTTTTAGAATCCGGGCACGTGGGCCCGAGGGTTGACTTTTTTTATTGTTTTTTCGAGCGGAGTTGGGAATTGTTATGAATTGATTTATTATGAGTATTAGAGTGCATTTCCATTTGTTTTCACATTCTATGACTAGTTTTGGAGCGATGGGCATCAGTTTGAGGTGTTAGAGTGGCGTTGGAGATGGTTATGGAACTTCGGAGCGAGGTAAGTTTCCTGTCTAACCTTGTGAGGGGGAAACTTCCCCTAGGTGATATTTATTATTGTGTGCAAATAGTTGTGGGTGCTACGTACGCACGAGGTGATGAGAGTCCATACGTAGCTAAAGCATGATTATGTCCGGGTAGACTTGGGACTTTATCATATAATATTAAAATTGTTTGGACTCATTTTGCTAGTTTAATTAATTGAAATTTAACTAAAAATGGATTTGGAAAACAAATAAATGTATTAGGCCGAGCTTTATCACCTTGAGTTGTCGCTAAGATATTTGATAAACGTAACGGTGTACTTATTATTGTGCTCATGTACTGTATTGTAGACACATGTCTTGTAATTCGGTAACTTCCTTCCTTTCTTGTGGAGCGGGCCGAATGCCTCGGCAGTATATAGAAGCATTTATGGTTTGTGTTGCTCGACCCTCGGTTGTATGCACATTATTCTGGATCAGGTCGAACGACCTCGGCAGAATCGTGCATTATATTGCTAGTAGTATGAATATTTACGAGCTAATAATTCCACGGATGCCCGACATTTTATACAGTATTCCTTATTTATTAGATATCGACCCTTGGCATGTTATGATCCGTTAAGGTATAATACAATATTTTCAAATTTATTCTTTGAAAGAAACGATCCGAAGATTTGTAACTTACAGAATTACCCCATAATTTCTGTGTACCTCATATCTGTTTATGTTTTATTATACTACTTTATCTGGACCTTTAGTAAATGTCGATGTCGAGCCGTCGTCACTACTTCTCCGGAGTTAGGCTTGATACTTACTGGGTACACGTTGATTTACGTACTCATGCTGCAGTCATGCACTAAATGTGCAGGATCTGACAGGTTAATTTGATGATCACCTTGGCGCGTAGGCGCACCTGTGGAGGAGACTTTGTGTGAGCTGCATTCCAGGCTATGCATCGCAGTCCATCGAGTCTCCATTGTACTATTTATTTTATTCTATCTTATTACATTTGGGACAGACATTGTATTATTATTGTACTCATTAGAAATTTCTCATGCACTTGTGACACCGGGTTTTGAAGGTTGCTACAGGTTGTTCGTTATTGTAGATCATGTAATTATTATCATTTTATCCCTGTAAATTCCATTTTATGTTATTTAAGTAATGGAGTTTATGATCTCAAAAGTAAAAAAATGAGTAATTAAATGGATAAATCACAGTTGGCTTGCCTGGCAGTGGCGTTAGGCGCCATCACTAACTATAGTGGATTTTGGATTGTGACAGCTTAGTATCAGAGTGTTAGGTTCACTTAGGTCTCACGAGTCATGAGCAAGTCTCGTAGAGTCTTGCGGATCGATACGGAGACGTCTGTACTTATCTTTGAGAGGCGACAGGGCTGTTAGGAGCACTTCCATTCTTGATTCCTCATCGTGCAGTTTGATTCCTTTAAGGATTATGCCTTTACTTGCTTCCTACTCAATCTTATGTGACATGAAGCGTTGTTATCAATTGGGCGTTGAAGAGGTGTAGTGGTGATGCAGACGTGGTGCAAGATGTTTTTCCCTGCGTGTTAGGGTAGACTATTATCGTCTCCTTGCAGAAGGATGTTCTTTTGTTCCAGCTCAGTATCTGTACTTCCTATGGTTTCGAGACTATGTACGGATTTCTACGATGTCTATGCATTATTATCGCACATTATTGGTGTAATGGTAAGGTGATTGTTTATATTGCGATGCAGTAAAAGACTTGAAACTCAGCGCGTGATTTAGAGGTTCAACGTTTAATTCCAGCAAAGGAAAGACAATTGGACTATGAACGTTCAGGTTTGGGTTGATGGAGTAACGAGGCTTGGTATTTTTTAGCATGGTGGAAATTTCATTTATGATGTGGTGTCGTTATCCTTGTTTGAATGTAAGTTTCACCGGTGTTATGGTCTTCTTTGATTTTCCTATGGGGCAGGGTGCGGTGAAATGGTGCCTGAGAAGGATAGCCACGTGCCTTGAGAAAAGCTTAGAACGGTTTGGAGAATCGTGGTGGAAAGTGACTAGGTCTAAGGATTGTATTTGGGATGGAGACTACGATATTGATGAAGATTGAATATGGCAGAAATGAGTTGGCTTGGAATAAAGAGGGGTGTAAAAGCTCGATTTTCATTAAGGTGTACGACATGATTTCGAGTTTGGAATGTATTGTCGAACTTTCAGTTGATGTCAATAGGGAATGAACGGACTTGTACAGTTGGTGGACGAGTATGGGCTCATGAGGGTTACTGATTTTGTTGTAGTTGCACCCAGTGCAGCGTTGTTGGAAGATATCGGCATGGAATTTCCATAGGTGGGTTATCTCCTGTGAGCAGTTTAGCGGTTGTGTGATGTTGATGAAGCTTCTACGGAGAATTTTACTTGCTACTCGGTAAGAGGTCGAATATGTGATTGTGGCTGATGATTCAGAATGTTCATGAAAAGTTTAACAAAGAAATATTTCGAGAAATTTGGCGGGTTGGCGGTGCGAGATCATGGTAATTGAGGAGGAGTAATCATTGTGGGCTCTACATTATATGATGGTAGCTTAAAGCTAAGTGGGGGAGCCCACCGTCTACGATTGGATCACGTGGGTGTCTACTTGTGCGGTTTCTGGTTATCGGTGTATTGGTGGGTTATAATGATTAAGGAAAGAAAACATCAGGGGTAATTAGAGCAAAGGATTTGATGAATGTGTATTATATTTTGCCTTATAGATTCATGTGCTAGCATCGCGTTGGAGTTTGATTATATTTAGGACCGGGTCAGAATGGGTGACTCTCAACAACGGTCTTAGTGGGTTCAAGAATTAGAGTGCGGTGCCTAAGAATTTCAGGCTCGTTGTGTGGTTAAGGATCAGGTTTTTCCAATGGATTGTGAATGGGACTTGGAGTATTCTATGTTATCATCGGGTATGCAGTGCAGTATTGGAGAAAAGTAAGAAATAGCTTTGGATTCGTGGAAGGTCTTGCAGAATGGGTGTACCAGTTGGAGATGCCATTGTGCGCATGAGGAAGGTATGAGATGGTCCGTGGATATTGAGACGAGAGGGTCTCATGAAGTGGGTCACTCGGGAGGAGTGTTGTTGAGTTTCGTTATGGTTCTTGAATGGAGCTATTACTATTTCTTAGGCAAGTCAAGAGTGAATTGGAAGAAATTGGCTCGGTTAGTAATGGTTGAATCAGCATGATTATGGAAATAATTAGTTCCTTCGGCGTGTGAAGTTATACATGTGATTTGTGGTTATACGTGCAGGCTCGGCAGCCACCATAACTTGATTGATCTGGGAGGCAGTCAATTCAAATTTCCTTGTGGTGTAAATGGTTTCAGGAAGAGTCACAACGATTTCGATCACGACTTGAGGTTTATTATTTCTGTGGTTTGGGAATTCAGTTGCGTGTTGCATTGGTTCTTTTGAAATGAGCTAAGTGAAGGCTTTCTAGACAATGAAGTGTTTATCCTACTAGTAGTTTTGGAGTTATGATGAATTTTGGTATTCTCCCATAGAGATATGATAAGTGCAGTGAGCGGCAGGGGAATTGAAAGTGGAGGATCAAGGTTGTGGTTCAGTGTTGAGGTGAATGTCACGAGCTCGGATGAGCAGGGAAGAACTCAGATGTTCAGAGTCAGATGGCATTTTCTTTAGTGTCACCTGAGAACGGTGTCCTGTGTAAGAGGCCTTGTGTATTGATTTGTGGATTCTCAAATTTCTTTACAGAATTTGTAGGGTTGGTGGTATGGAGGTGCAGACCTTGCTACCTGGTATGGAAGGTCGTGGGAGCGTATTCCACAGAGGAATTTGTACAAGTGTGGCATGTTAGTCACTTGACTGTTAAGGATTGAAACCAAGCATGGAGATTTTAGTACTATCATTAATGTGAAGGTTATGCCCGGAAGGCGCTCTATTCCTTTGATTGTGGACTTTGGGAGATTGTTCCAGATTGGGATGGCTGCTCGTGTGTGTCATGAATGGGTCCATTGTGGATCCATGGTAGGTTTTCGGCTCAGTATGGTATAATCAGAATCGGCTTGAGGTCCGTTGTTCAGTGCAATGTGAATATGTGCTCTACATCACGTCAGATGTGTTCATTCCACATAGCGTTGCTTATGGAGGGTCTTCGAGTGTTGGATATTATTTTCGTCGTCATCTATTCCATGTTATCCTCTATTATGCCATTTGGGTTGTGAGACGACTTGATTATTCACACGTATGTTGTGGTCCCGTGTAGCTTGTGGTGTTATATGAGCAGGATGGATCTCGAGATACATGTCATTTATCTCACCTTAGTTGTGCTTGGGTTTTGTAGCGTATTGTGCTACCCGTCTCCCCAGGATTTGTATCATGCACTTGGCATGCTTGTGGTCGATATTCGGGCATGTCGTAAGTATAAGCATTACAGGTAGATGTGTTTTTTTCTTCATGATTGTTATGTGCAGATCAGGTGGCACGCCGCCACGGGTATATTGTTTGGATCGGGTGGCACGCCGCCACAGGCATGTTATGTGGATTGGGTTGCATGCTGCAATAGTGTCATATTGGATCGGGTTGCACGCCGCAACAGTGAGATGTTGAGTATGGTTCCCTATATCTATTCTTGTGTATTTTGTTTCTCATTCTCTGAAAAGGGTCACAACATCTGTCTGACCAACTTATTCGTTACGCGGGCTGGGGTAGTTCTTTATCCCGAGTTTGTTTTCCTTATGTATCACATTCGAGCTTGTGGCTTGTTGGCGTCATATGAGATTTTGGCAGTGTTTGAGATGGCTTATTGCCTGAACAACTTGTACTGGGTGAGACGAGGTTATTGGGCTTGGGATCAGTGCGATCAGAGTTATGTAGGGTATATTAGAGAGCAAATATCTTTATTCAGTTCAGAATAAGGTAATAGTTCTTCTCAGAAATAGAGACTCCATGATTTGTTGATTCGGCAAGTGGTTATTGGTTTCTACACATCTCTTCCATCGTGGCAGTATTATGAGAGTTGGATCTCGGCTTATATGTGTTATGAGGTGTATTGCGGGCATCGGGTTCATGGAATTACAACTATTGTAGTCGGAGGATGTTATTATGGGCAAGCGACTTATGTGGTGCATGGTGTGATTTCAGCGGAGGAGCATGGTTATGCTGGGCACCGTGTCTAGTGATTGATGCGGTGTTCGTATGTTAGAATCGGGTCTCATGGAAATTTCGGGTGTTGGAATTTGGTTCTAAAGCTTATTAGCTAAGGTTATAGGGAGGATCTTTGTGATGATCCAAGGGGTCATTTTATGAATTAAGACTCCATTCTAGTCTTATTATCCATAAAAAGATTAATTTTAACTACTCGATTTGTGTGCGCATTCCGGGTGTGAAACCGGAAAGCTTTTACATGAAAATATAAGATATACTAATTTTTAGAATTTAAAGTTTGGTTTTAGTTGACTTCAGTCAACATTTTGAGTAAACAGACCGGGATTTGTGTTCCGACGATCCCGGGAGGTCCGCAGTAAAATATGGGACTTGGGCGTATGCCCGGAATTGAATTCCGAGGTCCCAAGCCTTAGAAATTAATATTTTGAAAGAAATTGTTTTCCTGAATTATTAATGAAATAAAGAAAAGAATTAATGTTTGAAACTATTCGTATCGGGCCCGTATTTTGGTTCCGAATCCTGGTATAGATTCGTTATAATATTTAAATGTTATCTGTGAAATTTGGTGAGAATCGGAGTTCATTTGACGTGATTCGGACGTCCGGTTGAGAAATAGTGAACTTTAAGTGTTCTTGAGAAAAATGATGAGTTTTGAGGTTTAATTCATAGTTTTACATGTTATTTTCATGATTTGATCACACGAGCAAATCCGTATGATATTTTTAGACTTGCGTGCATGTTTGGTTTAGAACCCCGAGGGCTCAGGTGAGTTTCGGATAGGCCACGGGGTGTTTTACACTTAGAAAAGTTGCTGGTTTTTGCTGTTACTGGTGCTCAGCTATTTTGTTCATTGCGTTCGCGTGGAGTCACTTGCGAACGCATAGAGTAAATTAATTGGGGTTGTTTTTGTGTTATGCGAACGCGTAACCCCTCACGCGAACGCGAAGCACTGGTGGGGTAAAGCTTCGCGAACGCGTCTTGGGCCACGCGAACGTGGTGAATTAACTGGGCCTGGGGGGAGGAAGTCTGTTAACACTATGCTAACGCCAACATTGGGCCGCGATCGCGATAGCCCAGTTCCTAAAGCTATAAGAACGTGGGCAGGCTCACGCGATCGTGTAGAAGGCCTGCCCAGCTATATAGCTTTTAAACACGGACAATACCCTTTCTTTCACTATTTTTCGAACTACCAAGCCCTAAGGACAATTTTCTTCACCAAAGTTCATCTCCAAAGTGTAGGTAATCAATTCTAAACTCTAATCTTTCAATTATCCAATGTTTTTCATCACTTTTTTAAATCAAAAATCAAGAGTTTTCATGGTAAAAATTGAGGGTTTGGGTAGAATTAGGGAATTTTGTAAAAATCGAATTTTTACCTTAAATTGAGGTCGGATTTCGAAACTAATTGCATATTCGGGCTCGGGGGTGGATGGGTAAACGTAGTTTGGTCCGAAGCCCGAGTTTGGACAAAGCGGGCCCGTGGTCGTGTTTTAATTTTTTTTTAGAAAACTTAAGAAATTTTTTAATTTTCAGTAAAGTTAGTTCCTTTAGCATTAATTAATGATATTAAGTTAATTATGGTTAGATTCGAGTGTATTGGAGGTGAATTCAAAAAGAAAAGCTATAATTGAGCAGTGAGTGGCCTGCGAATTTGAGATAAGTGCTTGGTTTAACCTTGACTTGAGAGAGTAGGAATCCCCAACTTAATTGCTATGTGAATTTGCATGTGTGTGGTGTATAGGTGAAGTGACGAGTATCTATGCACCACCAAATTATTTGTTAAACATTATCCCTTCCACATTTTCAATTTATTTGATTCATGGCTTAATTGTTTTATTGTTTCTATGACTACTTGGCTTTGTTAACTTGTTTTTAAGTCTTGGTTCAATTAATTTTGGAAAGTGTTGGTTGTTCCCTTGGTTTCATTGTGGTACATAAAGGTTGAGCAGGTTGACATTGTTTTACGAAATATGTATATTTCAGTTGGTTTCATTTTGAGATGATATTGATGAAGTTTATGAGAAAATATAGTTTCTCGTTTATATTTGTTGAGACAAAAATAGTGTGAAAGGCTTGGCCTTAATTGTGAGAGTTTTCATAAATAAACTGATATGATATGTCTGGTGGGAGCGGGTTGCACGCTGCAACAAGGAGTAATAAGGGTGGACAAGTGGGATCGGGTTGCACTCTGCAACAGGAGCAATAAGGGTGATATATATATAGCGAGGATCAATAAGGGTGGACAGGTGGGAGCGGGTTGCATGTCGCAACAAGGAGCAATAAGGGAGGACACTTATGTTTTACTTATTTTCAAAAATAAAGATTTGAGAACTTACTGTTTTACTTTACTATTTTTCATATTTTTGCACTACTTTTATTTTAAATTTAACGTTTGGAAATTTGGAAATTTACGTGAGAATTGGTTATAGCTGAGACCTGGAAAAGTGGCTGAGTTATTTTAAATTGTAGCTACAGTTATTGCTTGTTTATTTTAGAATTTCCTTTTTGATTTATTTTATATTGTTCACAGGTTATATTGTTAATGCCCCGCGGTAACCTCGTCACTGCTTCATCGAGGTTAGGCTCGGCACTTACTCAGTACACCGGGTCGGTTGTACTAATACTACACTCTGCACTCTTTTGTGAAGATCCAGGTACCGCCCAGCGTTAGAGATTTTAGTAGCGGTCATTAATTATTCGGAGACAGGAGGTATATATGTCAGCGTTCGCAGATTCCTGGAGTCTTCTCTTAGTTTATAGAGACTGTTTTATTCTACTCAAAACAGATATATTATTTTCTTTCAGCCCATTATTTGTAGTATTCTTAGAAGTTCGTGAATTGTGACACCAGATCCTGGGTAGTCTTAGAGTTATATATATTTAGTTCGTGGCTCGGTTTATATATCTGTTTAACATTTTATTTATGAGGTTATTCTCTGGAAATCATTAGACTTAATTTACTTTAAATTGGTTTTATTGTGTTTAAGTAAGTATCCCAAGAAAAAATAGCTAATCAAATTCTAACATTGGCTTGCCTAGCAAGTGTGGTGTTAGGCGCCATCACGATCCCTAAGGTTGGTAATTTGGGTCGTGACAAGTTGATTTAGAGCACTAGGTTTCTTAGGTCTCACAATTCATGAACAAGATGAATAGAGTCTGAAGGATCGGTATGGAGACGTCTGTACTTATCTCTCAGAGGCTATCGAGTTAGGAAACAACTCAATTTTTATTTTTATTCTCTGGTGTGATTCTTGTTATCTCAAATACTGATTGAATTCTTCTACTCTCTCGCAGATGGAGAGAACATGTGCTTCCTCTTCCGCTAACCAACAATCCGGTCTTCCAGTAGCAGCATTTCCTATTAGGGGCAGAGGCCGAGGCAGGGGCAGGACTCAGCCCGTTGCTCATACTGCAGCCCCAGATTGAGATTGATGGGGGGGCTCCAACTCAGACCATTCCAGCTGGACCAACTCAGGTTCCAGAGGGGTTTATTGCTACCCCGGTACTTCAGGACACTTTGGTCCGTTTAGTGGGTATTATGGAGAGTGTAGCCCAGACTGGCATATTCCCCATTGTAGCAGCCGTATCTCAGGCTGGAGGAGGGGTCCAGACTCCTGCTACCCACACTACTAATCAGAATACTCCCCATGTTCAGACCTCAGCCGCCAATCTAGTTGGGGTAATTCAGCAGTTGCTCCGACGCTGTCCGTTGATGGAGAAGCTATGTCCACCGATGCCTTGTGGATATTGGACAGGTTCATTAAGCTTTTTCCTGTTCATTTCAGTGGTGCTACTTCAGAGGATCCTCAGGAATATCTAGATAGTTGTCATGATGTATTGCGTAATATGGGTGTTTTGGAGACCAACGGGGTCGATTTTGCTGCTTTTCAGATGACTGGTTCCGCCAAGAAATGGTGGAGCGATTATTTGTTAACTCGACCAGTTGGGTCACCTGCCTTGACTTGGGATCAATTTTCTCATCTCTTTATGGAGAAGTTTTTGCATGTTACTACTCGAGAGGAGAAACGTCGTCAGTTTGAGCGACTTCAGTAGGGCAACATGATCGTGACCAAGTATGAGACTCGTTTCGTGGATTTGGCTAGACATGCTATTCTCTTGTTTCCCATAGAGAGAGAGAGAGGGTCAAACGGTTTATTGAGGGCCTTGCTCAGCCCATCAGGTTGCAGATGGCCAAGGAGATAGGGACCGAGATTTCTTTTCAGGATGCAGCTAATGTGGCTAGGAGAGTTGAGTCGGTTCTCGAGATGGGAGGTCAGGGGTCTGACAAAAGACCTCGCCATTCTGGTGGTTTTAGTGGTGCCTCATCTGGAGGCGAGATTTCATTTAGCAGAGGCCAGTCTTCCAGGCCATTTCATTCAGCACTTCAGGTTTCACATAGTACTCCTGGTGGTCATGGTTCTTATATGCCTCCTTCTGCTCAGCAAGTCTACAGTGCTCCTTCAGCCCTATCAGAGCACCTCCTTTGCAGAGCTATTATCGTGGTCAGTCGGCTCGTCAAGGTCAATCTTCATATCAGGAGGGATGTTTTGAGTGTGGTGAATATGGTCATATTCGGAGAGCTTGTCCGGAGTTTCTAGGTAATCAACATCAGTACCAGGGTTCTCGTGCCATAGTTCCACACCAGCTGCAGCATCACCTGCCCAGCCAGCAAGGGGTAGGGTTCAGGCAGTTAGAGGTAGAGGCCAGAATGTTAGAGGTGGAGGTAGGTAGCTAGAGGTGGAGGCTAGCCCGCTAGAGGTGGAGATCCGCCTATCAGAGGTCCTACTAGAGACATAGTTTAGGGTGGTGGAGCCCATCCCCGACTTTATGCATTTCCAGCTAGACCCGAGGCGGAGTCCTCCGATGTTGTTATTACAGGTATCATTTCAATTTGCAATAAAGCCGCTTCAGTTTTGTTTGATCCGGAGTCTACTTATTCTTATGTTTCATCCTTTTTTGCCTCGTATTTAATTGTGCCTCGTAATTTCTTGAGTGTTCCTATTTATGTGTCTACACCGGTGGGGGATGCTATTGTGGTAGATCGTGCGTATCATTCGTGCGTAGTAGTCATTGAGGGTCTTGAAACTAGTGTAGATATCTTGCTTCTTGACATGGTCGATTCTGATGTTATATTGGGCATGGATTTTGTCGCCTTATTATGCCATCTTGGACTGTCACGCCAAGATAGTTACTTTAGCCTTGCCGGGGTTGCCTCGATTAGAATGAAAAGGGACTCCTGGTCATTCTCCCAGCAAAGTGATTTCTTATTCCAAGGCTCGTCGCATGGTTGAAAAGGGGTGTTTGGCTTATTTAGCTCATATTCGTGACTCTGAGGCCGAGGTTCCTTCTATAGATTCAGTTCCTATTATTCATGAGTTTCCCGAGGTATTTCCTTCAGACCTGCTGGGAATGCCACCCGACAGGGATATTGATTTTTTTATTGATGTGGCTCTGGGCACTCAGCCCATTTCCATTCCTCCATATCGTATGGCCCCACCAGAATTGAAAGAATTGAAAGAACAGTTGCAAAACTTGCTTGATAAGGGTTTTGTTAGACCTAGTGTCTCGCCTTGGGGTGCACCGATTCTGTTTGTGAAAAAGAAGGATGGGTCGATGAGGATATGTATAGATTACCGACAGTTGAATAAAGTTACTATCAAGAATAAATATCCATTGCCAAGAACTGATGATTTATTTGATCAGCTTCAGGGTGCCGGGGTGTTTTCGGAAATTGATCTGAGATCGGGCTACCATCAACTGAAGATTAGGGCGTCCGATGTTCCTAAGACAACCCTTCGGACGAGGTATGGGCATTATGAATTTCTGATGATGTCCTTTGGGTTGACTAATGATCCAGCAGCCTTTTTGGATTTGATGAATCGGATTTTCAAGCCTCATCTGGACTCTTTCGTGATCGTGTTCATTTATGACATCCTTATATACTCCCGCAGTCGGGAAGAGCATGAGCAGCACCTCCGTATAGCGCTCCAGACTTTGAGAGATAATCAGTTATATGCCAAGTTTTCAAAATGTGAGTTCTGGTTGGATTCAGTAGCTTTTTTGGGTCTTATCGTATCAACTGAGGGTATTCAGGTTGATCCTAATAAAATAGAGGCAGTCAAGAACTGGCCTAGACCCACTACAGCTACGGAGATCAGAAGCTTCTTGGGTTTGGCGGGTTACTACCATTGTTTTGTGGAGGGGTTTTCATCCATAGCAGCCGCGATGACTAAATTGACTCAGAAAGGTTCCCCATTTAAATGGTCAGACGAGTGCGAGGCGAGCTTTCAGAAGCTCAAGAAGGCCTTGACTTCAGCACCGGTGTTGGTATTACCATCAGACTCAGGTTCCTTCATGGTGTATTGTGATACTTCCCGAGTCGAACTTGGAGCAGTATTGATACAGGATGGCAGGGTGATTGCATATGCGTCTCGGCAGCTGAAAGTCCATGAGAATAATTATCATGTTCATGACTTAGAGTTAGCAGCCATTGTTCATGCATTGAAAATTTGTAGGCACTATATTTATGGCGTGTCATGTGAGGTTTTCACGGATCATCGTAGCCTCCAGTACTTGTTCAAGAAAAAGGATCTTAATTTGAGACAGAGTAGACGGTTAGAGTTATTGAAAGATTATGACATCACTATATTGTATCATTCGGGAAAGGCCAATGTGGTGGCCGATGCATTGAGTAGAAAAGCAGTAAGTATGGGCAGCCTTGCATGTATTCCAGTTAGTGATAGACCGTTAGCTTCAGACATTCAGACTTTGGCTAATCAGTTTATGAGGTTGGATATTTCGCCCAACAGTGTTCTAGCTTGTACAGTCGCTCGGTCTTCTTTAATTGAGCGTATCCGAGAGCGCAGGATGATGACCCGCATTTGATGGTCCTTAGGGACACAGTTCATCACGGTGGTTCCAAGAAGGTTACAGTTGGAGATGATGGTATTTTGAGGATGAAGGGTCGTATATGTGTGCCTAATGTTGATGGCCTTCGTGAGTTGATTCTTGAAGAAGCTCACAGTTCTAGGTATTCTATTCACCCGGGTGCTGCCAAAATGTTCCAGGACCTACGATAGCACTACTGGTGGCGAAGGATAAAGAAGGATATTGTTGCTTATGTGGATCATTGTTTGAATTTCCAACAGGTGAAATATGAGCATCAAAGACCCGGTGGTTTACTTCAGCAGATAGAGATTCCTGAGTGGAAGTGGGAGCGTATCATTATGGACTTCGTTGTTGGACTCCCACGGACCCAGAGGAAGTTCGACGTCGTTTGGGTTATTGTGGCTAGGTTGACTAAATCAGCACATTTCATTCCAGTGGCAAGTACTTACACTTCGGAGCGGTTGGCAGAGATATATAATCGAGAGATTGTTCGCCTTCACAGTGTGCCCGTGTCTATCATTTCTGATCGAGGTACGAAGTTTACCTTGCACTTTTAGAGGGCAGTTCAGCGTGAGTTGGGTACCCGAGTTAAGTTGAGTACAACATTTCATCCTCAGAAGGATGGGCAGTCCAAGCGTACTATTCAGATTTTGGAGGATATGCTCCGCGCTTGTGTTATTGACTTTGGAGGTTCTTGGGATCAATTCTTGTCATTAGCGGAGTTTGCTTATAATAATAGTTATCAATCGAGCATTCAGATGGATCATTATGAGGCATTATATGGTAGACGGTGCAGATCGTCAGTTGGATGGTTTGAGCCGGGAGAGGCTCGGTTGTTGGGTACAGACTTAGTTCAGGAGGCCTTAGATAAGGTCAAGATTATTCAGGAGAGACTTCGTGCAGCTCAGTCTAGGAAAAAGAGTTATGCCAATCGTAAGGTTCGTGATGTGGCGTTCATGGTTAGAGAGAGAGTATTGTTTTGAGTATCACCCATGAAGGGTGTTATAAGATTTGGGAAGAAGGGCAAGTTGAGCCCTAGGTATATCGGGCCTTTTGAGATTCTTGATAGAGTGAGGGAGGTAGCTTATAGAATTGCGTTGCCTCCAGGGTTATCTTCAGTTCATCCGGTATTCCATGTGTCTATGCTTCAGAAACATCGTGGTGACCCGTCCCACGTGTTAGATTTCAGCTCTGTCCAATTGGACAAGGACTTGACTTATGAGGAGGAGCCGGTAGCCATTTTAGATCGACAGATTCTTCAGTTGAGGTATAAGAGTTATCCATCAGTTTGAGTGTAGTGGAAAGGTCAGCCCGTTAAGGCAGCAAATTGGGAGTCCGATTCGGACATGCAAAGTATATATCCACACTTGTTTGCAAATTCAGGTAATCTTGTATGTCCGTTCGAGGACGAACATTTGTTTTAGAGGTGGAGATTGTGATGACCCAAAGGGTCATTTTATGAATTAAGAATCCGTTCTAGACTTATTAGCCATAAGAATATTAATTTTAACTACCTCGATTTGCGTGCACATTCCGGGCGTGAAACCTGAAAGCTTTTATGTGAAAATATAAGAAATACTATTTTTTAAAATATAAAATTTGGTTTTAGTTGACTTGAGTCAACATTTTGAGTAAACAGACCCGGATCTATGTTCCGATGATCCCAAGAGGTCCGCAGTAAAATATGGGACTTGGGCGTATGCCCGAAATTGAATTCCGAGGTCCCAAGTCTTAGAAATCAATTTTTGAAAGAAATTATTTTGCTGAATTATTAATGAAATAAAGAAAAGAATTAATGTTTGAAACCATTGGTATCGGGCCCGTATTTTGGTTACGGAGTACGGTACAGATTCGTTATAGTATTTAAATGCAATCTGTGAAATTTGGTGAGAATCAGAGTTCATTTGACGTGATTCGGACGTCCGGTTGAGAAATAGTGAACTTTAAGTGTTCTTGAGAAAAATGATGAGTTTTGAGGTTTAATTCATAGTTTTACATGTTATTTTCATGATTTGATCACATGAGCAAGTCCGTATGATATTTTTATACTTGCGTGCATGTTTGGTTTAGAGCCCCGAGGGCTCGGGTGAGTTTCGGATAGGCCACGGGGTGTTTTACACTTAGAAAAGTTGCTGGTTTTTGCTGTTACTGGTGCTCAGCTATTTTGTTCATTGCGTTCACGTGGATTCACTCGTGAACGGGTAGAGCAAATTAATTGTGGTCATTTTTGTGTTATGCGAATGCGTAAT
This sequence comes from Nicotiana knightiana, assembly GCA_005239525.1. Lineage (NCBI taxonomy): Eukaryota > Viridiplantae > Streptophyta > Magnoliopsida > Solanales > Solanaceae > Nicotiana > Nicotiana knightiana. The sequence goes on along the minus strand of ML399309.1, from coordinate 30,360 downwards.
CCCTCACGAGAACGCAAAGCACTGGCGGGGTAAAGCTTCGCGAACGCGTCTTGGGCCACGCGAACACGATGAATTAACTGGGAATGGGGGGAGGAAGTCTGTTAACACTATGCGAATGCCAACATTGGGCCTCGATCACGATAGCCCAGTTCCTAAATCTATGCGAACGTGGGCAGGCTCACGCGATCGCGTAGAAGGCCTGCCCAGCTATATAAATTAGCTTTTAAACACGGACAGAACCCTTTCTTTCACTTTTATTCGAACTACCAAGCCCTAAGGACAATTTTCTTCACCAAATTTCATCCCCAAAGTGTAGGTAATCAATTCTAAACTCTACTCTTTCAATTACCCAATGTTTTTCATCACTTTTAAATCAAAAATCAAGAGTTTTCATGGTAAAAATTGAGGGTTTGGGTAGAATTATGAAATTTTGTAAAAATTAAATATTTACCTCGAATTGAGATCGAATTTCGAAACTAATTTCATATTCGGGCTCGGGGGTGAATGGGTAAACGTAATTTGGTCCGAACCTCGAGTTTGGACCAAAGGGGCCCGAGGTCGGATTTTAACTTTTTTTGAAAAAACTTAGGAAATTTTTTAGTTTTCAGTAAAGTTAGTTCCTTTAGCATTAATTAATGACATTAAGTTAATTATGGTTAGATTCGAGTGTATTGAAGGTAAATTCAAAAGGAAAAGCTATAATTGAGCAGTGAGTGGCTTGTGAATTTGAGGTAAGTGCTTGGTTTAACCTTGACTTGAGGGAGTAGGAATCCCCAACTTAATTGCTATTTGAATTTGCATGTTGTGGTGTATAGGTGAGGTGACGAGTATCTATGCACCACCAAATTATCTGTTAAATATTATCCCTTCCTCGTTTCCAATTTATTTGATTCATGGCTTAATTGTTTTATGCTCATTGATGTTTTTATGACTACTTGGCTTTGTTAATTTGTTGATAAGTCTTGGTTCAATTACTTTTGGAAAGTGTTGGTTGTTCCCTTGGTTTCATTGTGGTACATAAAGGTTAAGCGGGTTGACATTGTTTTACGAAATATGTATATTCCTGTTGGTTTTATTTTGAGATGATATTGATGAAGTCTATGAGAAAATACAGTTTCTTGTTTATATTTGTTGAGACAAAAATATTATGAAAGGCTTGGCCTGAATTGTGAGAGTTTTCATAAATAAACTGATATGATATGTCTGGTGGGAGCGGGTTGCACTCTGCAATAAGGAGTAATAAGGGTGGACATGAGGGATCGGGTTGCACGCCGCAACAGGAGAAATAAGAGCGATATATATAGAGAGAGGATCAATAAGGGTGGACAGGTGGGAGCGGGTTGCATGTCGCAACAAGGAGCAATAAGGGAGGACACTTATGTTTTACTTATTTTCAAAAATAAAGATTTGATAACTTACTGTTTTACTTTACTATTTTCATATTTTTGCACTAATTTTATTCTAAAGTTAAAGTTTGAAATTTTGGAAATTTACGTGAGAATTGGTTATAGCTGAGACCTGGAAAAGTGACTGAGTTATTTTAAATTGTGGCTACAGTTATTGCTTGTTTATTTTAGAATTTCCTTTTTGCTTTATTTTATATTGTTCACAAGTTATATTGTTAATGCCCCGTTGTAGCCTCCTCACTACTTCGTCGAGGTTAGGCTCATCACTTACTCAGTAGATGGGGTCGGTTGTACTGATACTACAATCTGCACTCTTTTGTGCAGATCCAGGTACCGACCAGCGTTAGAGATTTTAGTAGTGGTCATTCATCATTCGGAGACACGAGGTATATCTGTCGGCGTTCGCAGATTCCTGGAGTCTTCTCTTAGTTTATAGAGACTGTTTTATTCTACTCAAAACAGATATATTATTTTCTTTCAGCTCATTATTTGTAGTATTCTTAGAAGTTTGTGAATTGTGACACCAGACCCTGGGTAGTCTTAGAGTTATATATATTTAGTTTTTTGGCTCGGTTTATTTATTTGTTTAACATTTTGTTTATGAGGTTATTCGCTGGAAATCATTAGACTTAATTTACTTTAATTTTTTTTTATTGTGTTTAAATAAGTAACCCAAGGAAAAATAGCTAATCGAATTCTAACATTGGCTTGCCTAACAAGCGTGGTGTTAGGCGCCATCATGATCCCTAAGGTTGGGAATTTGGGTCATGATAATCTTCAATCTAGCTCGAGATAATATACCCAATGGGGTGGTGGTGGCACTGGTAGGTGCACGAGGTGTTAAACAGTGATTTTGGACAACTCGAGATCAGTCCTTAGCACGTTCGAGGACGAACGTATTTTTAAGTGGGGGAGAATGTAACGACCCGATCGGTCGTTTTGAGCTCTAGCGCGTCGTTCGGCAGTTTAAGGCCTTGAGTAGCTTCACTTCAGGTAATATGACTTGTACGTGTGGTCAGAATTGAATTCCGGGAAGTTCAGAGTTGATTCGGATGGAAAATTCTAAATTCGGAAGCTTTAAGTTGGAAGAGTTAACTAAGGTTTGACTTTTGAGTAAACCACCTCAGAATCGGTATTTGAAGGTTCCAGTAGGTTTGTATGATGATTTCGGAATTAGGCGTATGTTCGAGTTGAGTATCGGGTCACCCGGGAGCATTTCAACGCTTATTGTGGAAAGTTGGCATTTTGAAGGTTATAGAATTTCCTAAGTTTTGTTTGAGGTGGACTTTGGTGTTATCGATGTCCGTTTGGGATTCCGAGCCTTGGAATAGGTTCGTATCGTGATTTATGACTTGTGCGTAAAGTTTGACGTCATTCTGGAATGTTTAAGCATGAATGGGAGACGTTCATCGAAGTTTGAAAGTTTGAAGTTTAAAGAAAGATTTCGATCGTCGGTTCGTAGTTTTGATGTTTTTGGTGTGATTTGAGGCCTCGAGCATGTTTGTGTCATGTATTGGGACTTTTTGGTGTGATTGGACGGGGTCCCGGGGCCCTCGGGTGTATTCCGGAGGGTCTATGGGTCATTTCGCCATGTTGAGCTGATGTTTTCCGAGGTCTGGTGCACCCTTCTTCGCCTTAGCAAGGAACGGGTCATGTTCGCGAAGAGAAAAATGGATGAAAAAGCTCTGTGAATCGCGTTCGCGGAGGAAGATTCGCGAAGAAGAAATTTCTACTGCACAGGGTTGACTTTGGAAGCTTATATCTTGCAATCTATAAGGAATTTGGAGATGATTAAAAAATGAAAATTGTAGCCCGTGGTGTCTAGTTTTCATAAAATCAAACCATTTATCATTTGGAGTTATGTATAAAATTTATGACCATCATACTAGAGTCTGTCTGGAGGAGTTGGGCAGCTTGCTCTTCACGATCACGATTGGTTTTCCGCGATCGCGAAGGGTAATTTTTAGCTGAGAAAAGTCGTGCTTCGTGATCGCGAAGGGTTAATACTTGGGTAGAAGCTATATTTCGGGGGTTTGGCTAATTTTCACTTCATTCCTTCCATGGGAGCCGACTTCGGGGCGATTTTGGAGTGCCATTTTCATCATCAAACTTTATGAAAGTGATTTCTACACCTTGTGAATTAAATACATGGTTTATATATGGATTAAAACATGAATATTTATGAAAATTATGGGATTTTAAGAGAAAAACCTAAAAATTGGTATTTTTAGAATTTGACCACATTGGACATGGAATTTGGAATAAATTATATATTTGAGTTCGTGGTGTTATGAGTAAAGTTTATCTTTCGGAATCCGAGCACGTGGGCCCGAGGGTTGACTTTATTGAATTTTCGAGCGGAGTTCGGAATTGTTATGAATTGATTTATTATGAGTATTAGAGTGTATTTTCATTGGTTTGCACATTTTTTGACTAGTTTTAGAGCGACGGGCATAAGTTTGAGGTGTTAGAGTGGCGTTGGAGCCGATTATGGAACTTCGGAGCGAGGTAAGTCTCATGTCTAACCTTGTGAGGGGGAAACTACCCCTAAGTATTAGTTATTGTTGTGTGCAACTAGTTGTGGGTTCTATGTACGCATGAGGTGACGAGAGTCCATACGTAGCTACAACATGACTATGTTCGGGTAGATTTAGGACTTTATCATATAATATTAAAATTGTTTGGACTCATTTTTCTATTTTAATTAATTGAAATTAACTAAAAATGGATTTGGAAAACAAATAAATGTATTAGGCTGAGTTTATCACCTTGAGTTGTTGCTAAGATATTTGATAAATGTAAAAGGGTGTAATTATTATTGTGCTCATATACTGTATTATAGACACATGTCTTGAAATTCGATAAATTCGTTCCTTTCTTGTGGAGCAGTCCAACACCTTGGCAGTATATAGATGCATCTATGGTTCGTGCCGCTCGACCCTTGGCAGTGTACACATTATTCTGGATCGGGACGAACGACCTCAGCAGAATCATGCGTTATATCGCTAATAGTCCGAATTTTCTATGGATGCCCGACATTTTTTATGGTATTCCTTATTTATTTGATATCGACCCTTGGCATGTTCTGAGCCTAAGGTAGAATACAATATTTAGAAATTTATGCTTTGAAAGAAAGAATCGGAAGATTTGTAACTTACAGAATTACCCCATCATTTAAGTGTACCTCTTATCTGTTTAGGTTTTATTAAACTGCTTTATTGGACCTTTAGTAAGTGTCGATGTTGACCCCTCGTCACTATTTCTCCGGGGTTAGGCTAGATACTTACTAGGTACACGTTGATTTACGTACTCATGCTGCACTTCTACACTAAATGTGCAAGATCTGACAGGTTCATTTGATGATCACCTTGGCGCGTAGGCGCACCTGTGGAGGAGACTTTGTGTGAGCTGCATTCCAGGCTACGCATCGTAGTCCACCGAGTCTCCATTGTACTATTTATTTTATTCTGTCTTATTACATTCGGGGAAGACGTTGTTATACTCCTTAGAAATTGCTCATGCACTTTTGACGCCGGGTTTTGGGGGTTTCTACTGGTTGTTCGTTACTGTAGATCACGTAATCGTTATCATTTTACCCCTGTAAATTCCATTTTATGCTATTTGAGTAATGGAGATTATGATCTCGAAAGTAATAAAATGAGTAATTGAATGGATAAATCACAGTTGGCTTGCCTGGCGGCGGCGTTAGGCGCCATCACGACCAATAGTGGATTTTAGGTCGTGACACGACATTGCTGAAAAATGGCCATCTCAAAGAGTTCTTAAGCGACCAGGCTAAAAATAACTATGGCCACAATCGGAATAACGTAGAACCCTTGAAGATAGGAGAAGATCCTCCTCGACTAACGATCAACATGATTTTCAGGGGGGAGCGAGATTAATGGTGTAAACTTTTCGACAGCAAAAAAGACAAAGGTATCGGTAACTCATAGAAAAAGACTCCAGGAAGTCGCCGAGGATGAGATCACCTTCACAGAGGAGGACGCCGATGGACTCCTACTACCGCACAACGATACTCTGGTAGTTTCTCTTAATGTTTTAGATTTTAAAATTAAACGTGTTTTGGTGGACCCAGGAAGTTCAACCAATATCTTTCAATGGAGAGTGTTGGAGTACGCCAAGCTAGCCGGAAGCATTATTCCAGCCTCAAAGCTCCTCGCCGGGTTCAACTTAGCAAGTGTGACAACCCGAAGGGGAGATCCTGCTGCCCACAAACGTTGTAGGGGTCATGAAGACTACCTTGTTTGATTTAGTAGACAGCGACTTCGGCTACAACATTATTCTTGGTAGACCATGGCTACTCTAGATGAAGGTTGTGCCATCACCATATCATCAACTTCTGAAATTCCCAACTATAGAGGGAACTAAACAAATAAGAGGAGATCAACCAGCGGTAAGGGAGATGATCGCGATCTCAGTTTCTAGCAGTAAAGGGAAGGAACATGTAGCATAGCAATTACAGGAGACGACGCCTGCTCCCGAATCAGACGAAGTCGACAAAGGGGAGGAGCAGTCGGAATCCTATCAGGTACCAAGGTATTTTCAGGTACCGGAAGAAACGGATGCAACCAAATCCATGACAAAACAACTCGAACAAGTCGCATTGTTTGAGAAGTTCTTAGAAAGGAAGTTCCACTCGGTGACAAGTAAAGCCCAAGTTCAGGTCGGGATTTATAAAATTTCTTAAAATTAATGCTGATTGTTTTGCATGGTCGCATGCAGGTATAACAGGTATTCTGCTAGAGGAGGTCATGCACAAGTTAATCTTGGACCCCAACATCCCTCCGGTAAGGTAAAAAGCGCCTTATTGATGAGGTCAAAAACAAATTTGTGAAAGAATAGGTAACTCTATTGCTTTATATCGGTTCAATCCGGGAGGTAAAGTACCCCGACTGGTTGGCTAACATAGTGGCAGTTCCAAAAAAGAATACTAAATTTCGCATGTGCGTAGATTATAATGATCTGAATAAGGCATGCCCAAAAGATTCGTTCCCATTTCCAAATATTGATCTAATGATTGATGCAAGGACCGGGCACGAGTTGATGAGTTTCCTCGATGACTATTTCGGGTAAAACCAAATAAAAAAGAACTCGGACGATTAGGAAAAGACTTTGTTCATAACTAACTTTGGTACATATTGTTACAATGTGATGCCTTTTGGGCTTAAAAACACCGGAACCACTTATCAGAGGCTCGTGAACAAAATGTTCGAAAAATGAAAAGGGAAAATAATGGAAGTTTACATAGATGATATGTTGGTTAAATGTTTGAATGCAAGTGACTATCTGAAACACCTCCAGGAAACCTTTGATATCCTAAGGAAGTAGAACATGAAGCTTAACCCCGAAAAGTGTGCATTTAGAGTCAGCTATGGTAAATTTTTGGGTTTCCTAGTGTCACAAAGGGGAATCGAAGTCAATCCCGATAAAATTAAAGCCATAGAGTACATTCCCCACCAAATAATATGAAGGAAGTCCAAAGGTTAACTGGAAGATTGGACGCTCTAAGCATGTTTATTTCCCAGTCTTCGAAAAAGTGCCATCACTTCTTCTCACTTCTGAAGAAGAAGAACAACTTCGAATGAACTTCGGAATGCCAGCATGCCCTAAAATACTTGAAAAGGTATTTATCAAGCCCTCTGTTATGATCGAAACCGGAGGAAGGAGAACAGTTGCTAATTTACTTAGCGGTCTCGGAGGTAGCGATAAATGCCCTAAAAGTCCAAAGGTAGGAGGTATGCAATCTCCTATCTATTACGTTAGAAAAATTTTAACAGAAGCGGAAACTCACCACCTCCACCTCGAAAAATTGTCCTTAGCTCTCGTAGTCGCTGCTTGAAAGCTTAGGCCTTATTTTCAATGCCACCCAATAGTCGTGGTGACAACTTTTCCCCGGTGGAATATCCTTCACAAACCTGAATTGTCAGGTCAACTGGCCAAGTGGGTAGTTGAAATGAGTGAATTTAACATTGAGTATAAACACAGGACTGCAATCAAATCACAAGTTTTGGCCGATTTCATGGCTGATTTCAGTCCCGAACTACTGCCTTTTCCACCAAAGAAGCGGTGATGGTGTCGGAAACGATATCAAGAATTTGGACCTTGTTTAAGGATAGGGCTTCCAACGTGAAAGGGTCCGAGCTTGGGGTAGTATTGATTACGGCCTCGGGAGAAACCCTGAGGCAGGCCATAAAGATAGTTCCCTTGACTAACAATGAAACTGAGTATGAGGCTTTGATGGCAGGACTTGAACTAGCTCGGGGGATTAGACTCTGAGGTCATTGAAATCAAATGCGATTCCCAACTGGTGGTAAATTAGGTATACGGGATCTTCGACACCAAAGAGGAATGCGTGCATTAATATGTTGTGAAAGTTCAGTCTCTGCTAGCACGGTTCAGGTAATGGTCAATCACCCATATCCTGAGAGAAGAAAATGCAAAAGCAGAGGTGTTGGCCAATCTAGGCTCGTCCACGAAAATAAAGGGATCAGATTCCAGTATGGTCGTGCAGCTCATGCATTCGAATTGGATCTGGACGGTTATTATAAATTAAATGCGACCAATTTGGCTTGGGACTGGAGAAATGAAATTATCGATTATCTTGAGCACGTCAAACTGCCCGAAGATGAAGGCATCCCAGGCACTCTGCGCCAAAGCAACTCGCTGCAATGGGGAGGCCAATCGTATAAAAAGTCGAGGCCCGTTGCCCGGTACTTAGGAGCCTCTGAGGCTAATTATGTCACAAGAAAAGTTCATGAAGGAATCTGTGGGAACCACTCGGGTGCAGACTCGTTATTGCTAAAGTTAGTTGGGGCAGGATGCTACTAGTCGTGGATGGAACAAGACGCCAAGGTATTTGTTCATAAATGCGACAAGTGTCAACACCATGTGCCGTTAGTACACAAACTGGCAGAATTATTGCATTCGATATTATCGCCTTGGCCATTCATGAAATGGGGGATGGACATAGTTGGTCTGCTGTCGCAGGCTCCCGGTAAGGTAAGATTTCATTCGATTTTAACTGATCACTTCTCTAAGTGGGTTGAAGCGGATCCTTACCAGAAGATCGGCGAGCACGGAGTTGATTTCCTGTGGGAGAACATAATTTGCAGGTTCGGAATACCAAAGGATATAGCCTGCGACAGCGGGCCATAGTTCATAGGCACAAAGGTCACAAAATTCCTTGAGGATTTGAAAATCAAAAGAATCACATCTTCACCATACCATCCGAGCGCAAATGGACTAGCAGAGTTGACAAACAAGTTGATTATCCAAAACCTCAAAAAGAGATTGGAAGCAACCAAAGACAAATAGCCCAAAGAGTTATCGGGAGTGCTGTGGGCATACCGGACAATGGCCAAGTCAAGCACAGGAGGGACACCTTTATCTCTCGTATACGGAGCAGAAGCTCTGATCTCGTATACGGAGTAGAAACATAGGAGGGACACCTTTATCTCTAGGCGGACGAAGCAACAAACAACGAAGAATTGCTAGTCAAATTGGAGCTGCTTAACGAACGCAGGGACTTGGCGCACATAAGGATGGTGGCCCAAAAACAAATAATGGAAAGATACTATAATTGGAGGGCCAATCTCCACTATTTCAAAGTAGGAGACTTGATTTTAAAAAGAGTAACTCAAAACACCCGAGAGCTCAACGCAGGGAAGCTGGGTCCGATGTGAGAAGGGCCTTACTGGGTTTCAGCTATCATCGGGAAAGGATCATATGAAATGGAAAATCAAGACGGAGTAAAATTGCCGAGCAACTGGAATGTATCACACCTCAAAATGTATTATTGCCGATGAGCACCGCTTATACTGAAAGTATGTGCTGCATTTATTTTTATCCAGTTTTTGTCCCAACTGGATTTTTCTGGCAGGGTTTTTAACAAGGCAACAACGGAAAGCATACTAAAGGAAACAACATCAACAAAAATAAGACCTTTAAATGACAAGGTATTTACACAACAAACCACTGTGGGATGGTTAGATAGTCTTTGGGGGCCAGTTCTTTCCACCGGCGGGTCTCAAGCGTGGTAGTGTCAAGAATTTTCTGAATCCACTAGTCTAAGCCTTTAACCCTTGGTGGTGTCCACCGAGTTGCTAAAATAATAAAAAAAAAAATTATCCATATCAACACGAAACAACCTTTTCAGAGAGAAAACAGACGTTGAACTTACGTGTACGAGTCCATGACTCGGGGAAAAGATGGAGGCGACTCTATCTTGATACCCAGTTTGCCCGCATATTTGATAAAATATTCTAGATACTTTAAAATATCATTTTTCATTATTACCCAATTTACAAGAGTCATATAATTATTTTCTATAGTGTTCTATAATTTCTAAATCTTTAAAATTTATTTTCTTGCATTTAAATTATTCAAATGTTTATTAATTACCCCTTCAAATTATTTTGGGATGATTTAATCATCCAAATTTATTATTTACACCCATATATATGTTTTATAATATTTTAATTTATTTCATGTACACATTTTTGCAATAATAGCCTACATTCTATATATAATTAAATTTATTACATTATTTATGCTAAAATAGCATTTTTAAAATATTTTTATAATATTAAGATTATTTTTAATTATTTTACTGCATAAATAATATTTTTATTATTTATTAATTACTTTTTATGAATTATTTTTAACAAATTTTGTGTATTTAAACTATGGCCCAATTTTGAGTTGATTTCGGACCAAAATTATAGCCCAATTCCCTATCCCAAACCAGACGACCCCTTTAATAGACCCGGTCGCGACCCGTCTCAATGACCCGCCTCGCTTGCCTTTCTATCCTGGCTGTTGATCTTAAATGATACGACCCACAACAACCCTTCCCCTCTCTTTATAACCCCTCGCCCAAGCCCTAGAGAACCATTTCCCCGCCCATATGCCTCTGTATTCTCTCCCTCTCTCCACTCTCACACCAAACCCTAGCTGACCATGTAGATTCTCTCCTATTCTTTCTTTATACACGTTCATACGCGGATTCTACTTACGTTTTCTGCTATTATCACTCAGTTATAGTAGCTTTCGTTACCATTATACTTATGACAAATTTGATTCTCACAGATCTAGCTTTGATTTTATGGTTCTGGGCTGCGATTTTGGTTCTATACACTTACGAAGAGAACATTTCTCTTGTATATGGTATATCTTCGATGATTCACTCGTTATTAGGACTTGTGAGCGATTTTCCCTAAATTCAACTCCAACTAGGGTTAGGAGTTCTTACTTCCTCTGTTTATTTTCAAGTATGCATGGGATATATTCTTTCCTTTTCTGTGTTGATTGATTATATTTTCTTGTTTGTTCGTCCAAGCTTGCAACTATATAAACCCCCTTCCCCGTTCCTCTTCTGAGACTTAACAACTATCACTTAACGATAGTTACCACTACTATTCTCTCAGATCTCATTCTTCTATAATTTCTCCACTCTTGGCTCTTGGCTGGCTGGAAGCCAAGGCCACAAGAATCCTCTCTATCAACCTCCCTAGTGCAAGCACTACTGGGGGCTCATTTGAAGCTCTTGTGAATTCTAATGCACTAGGATTTGGGTCTTTTGGTTGTTCTCTTCGTTGCTGATATTCAAGCTATTACTGGCACTTAGTCTTCTCTTCTATTTTGTTTGTTGAATCTGCAAGTTGGTGAGTATCTTGACTCTTGCAATTCTATCTTCTTTTGCTTGTGTTCAGCTCTGTATATCCATGTTGTTTGAATTTTGTGAACCAATATGACTTCAACATTGTGTTATTTTCATTGGCAATTTTACTTGCTTTGAAGCTAGTCTGCATTTATGAATCTTCTACTGTCACAAACTGCCTAGATTTTTAAACTTCAATATATGCTCAATTTGAATGATTTTGTATATCTTTAAATATGCTCTGATGTCCTGATCGTTATTGTGAGTTTTTCTCATGCCTTGTCTTGGCTTCTCACACTGAAAATCTTAGGGAACCATCTCCCACCCAGAACTTGCTTTAAGGAACTTCTCCTGATAATTCCTTTATGTCAACTCTACCTTTTACCTGCTTACATGAACCCTTTGTTGTCGCAATGCTTTAACCAAACCTGTTGCTTTATTGTAGAAAATTGTAATGTGGTGTTTGGTCAATCCTGCATTATTTGGTATTGCTTATGCTTCTAGTTGAATCTCAATACATTTAGTTACCATGATCATGCATAGTCGACTAGCTTAGGTTCTGAGTCTGCCTAATCTATTTAAACTTAGGATAATATCTCTTCCTGCCATGACACCTTTGTAATTGGGAATCTTTGTGTTACACTCATCATGATTAGGCTCCTTATTGATTGATTGATTTATTGATTGCCTATTATGCGTAATTTCCATTCCCTAAACGTGACTCTGTCTGACTTTCATGACTAAGACTCCTAGGTTTAAAATCCTTTTTAGACTAATTATGGATAGTGCTCTATTCTGAACTCACTTAGCATGTGCATCTTGTAAGTATCTAATATGTTTACCCTGTTAACCCCAAATGGCATGTCTAACTCTCCTAGTGTTATGTATATCTTTATCATGCTATCGCCCGCTTAATGATTCAACCTATGTAGCCATTTACCATGTTGGAAATTCAGTCTACTGATTCTCCTAGTTCCTATTCTTTGCTTAATCAATCATGTCACTCTTGCCTATGAAATGCCAATGTGTTTATGAATCCTGCTAAACGTCACCTAATCCTATCTATGAGGTATTGCTTCAAGGCTGTTTAGTTGATTTCCATTTGTGGTCCATTAAATTATTTGGCTAAGTGGTTAATATTGTAATTGTTGGGCTTGATATGAGTTCATGTGTGGCTTTGGGTTTTGCAAATGGATGTACTCCTGTTTTGAGATGCGTTTGGATTTTGGCATGCTATTCGAGTGAAAGAGTCTGTTGAAGGCCCAGGCAGTACTGGGTTACTTTTGTTTGGGCTTGTTCTTGGGCCTGTAGTTTTTCCTTATGTAATATTTGTATTGTATTCATTATCTGGGCATGTAATAATTTGTAAATGACGATTGGGGAGTTAGTAAAATGGGGGGAATGGGGTATACTTTAATTTCCGCCTAAATGGGTTGAAAACCTGTCCATAGGATTTCTGTGCTTCGCTTGCTATTTGTTTAACGTGCTTTAATTCTGTACACTGATAGAAATCATGCTTATAGGAGATTACACACTCCACTTAACTTGTATACCACTTGTACACTATCTAAAAACATGCCGGTTTAAGTAAATGTTATATCTGTTTTCATGTCTAATGATGTGCGTTATTAGACAACATGTCTATAGGAACCAAACACCAATAATTACTTGTTTAATTATTAGACAACATGCCTATAGGATGTGATAATACATGCCTTTGGTGAATGGTCATCTAGATACCATGTGTATAGGGATCCAACTAATTAACTAATCGACTTTTTCTGTTGTTTTATTAATTTTTACCTAGATAACATGTCTATAGGAATAAGTGTGATAAAATCAAGTTCAAATACCAAATGTTAAAAATCCTGCCTATAGGATACGGTTAGTCGCCTAGAAAGCATGTCAATAGAATCAAACACTGGTAATTCTGAGTTTTCAAATGGTTTTACTGCCTTATTGCAAATAATTTAGAGATTGTGCCTATATGGTTTGTAATAACTGTAATCTGCATACAGCAGCACTGCCTGTACGACACTTGAAATTAGAATCACATAGAGGCCATGTCTGTAGGACTTAACGACTATGATACGTCTTAATTCTGAAACTGCCTACTGCCTAATTCAAGATCTGCATGCGTGCATTTGTTGTTTATGTGTGGAGTCTAACGTGAGCCATCTATTATCTTTATGTGTCGTCCTACATGTTTTGAATGTGCACTTAGTTTTATCATTTTTGAGCACCCTACTCAAAGTCTAGAACCACCTAAATAGTAGATCCAAAGCCTCCAGGACCATAGGCATGGGACGAGTAGTGCACGCACAGGACATAGTTTAAAATTGAATTAGAGCACTTTAGGTAAAAAATGTTAACATAGTAATTGGTGGCAGGAGATGATAGTATGTGCACGCTGAATAATATGAGCAACCCCTACCTTAAGGAGTTGCGAAGTATTATTTATGTTGCATGGGGTGATCCTTTAGGATAAAAAACTTAGAACCTCCCTCCTTTATATGTTTATTGTTCTCACATATTCTCTTGAACATAGAATAATTAAGTTGTATCTTATAACCTCTAAAGACTCGTACTGATTATTTATATAGTTAAATTCTTATGCGTTTTTCTTTACACTTGTTTATATTATAGTGGAACTTTTAAACTCCATGTTTTCCCTCACTTAAATGATCACATAGGACAACCATAATCTAATAATCCCACATAGCGTAAATTTCGGCCGCGACCCATAGTTATGGACCTCGAAGAGTACCTAACACCTTCTCTTTGAGGTAATTTGAGCCCTTACCCGATCTTTGGTGACATGACTAGTTAATAGAGTTATTCACAGACATGTTCCCTAACACACCATAAAATCATTAGGTGACGACTCCTATTTTTTAATACTCATTGAAAAGAGTTGTCATGTCGAAACCCGCTTTCACGAGAAAACGGGGCGGGACACATTCCGCCATACAAAAGGGCCTACTTATGCCAAGCAGACTTGATACCAGTGGCAGAACTCCAAGATCACGGGGTCAAGTCCCCCGCTCGATGAGAACTGGCCCAAAGTGAAGGGGTACGTGTAAACGTATGTAAAGCCCTTCTTAGGGAAGGTTACTCGCTCCACCAGTTCGGGAGCAATGATATTTAGATCATGGAAATCACAATCCTCCTTTACAGCAGGAATACTAGAAGGATGGATGGAAGAAGGGTACACACCAACAACCCATGTACGAGAACTTGTAGAAGGAAACTTCTCTTTGAAATCCTTGGCTGTGTTGAGTCATCTAAGAATGATGGTGCTTACCGTAGGAGAGGCAACATCATGGGTGTTTTCTTTGTTTTTAGGAGAACTTGAGTTCTTGGACGAGGAAGTATGGTTAGCAGAAGGTAATAAGAGTTCTTAGAAGAAGAAAATTAAAGAAGAGTGAAAGCAAGAAAGAGTTGAACACAAAGAAATTGAGAGAGTTTAACGATCTGTGAAGTGTAAAAGAAGAAGAATAAGGCGTATGAGTAAAGAAAATAAGCGGCTAAAATCGTGGCCACGATTACCTCGAGAACCGGAAAAAATATTGCTAAATCGTGGAGTGACGCGTGTTCGGGGCATTAAATGCAGAGAGACGTGCGTCTAATCAAGCGTCAGAAACTTTTCAGAAGGAGTTAGAAAATTTTCCGCCAAGAAAGGTATCTTCACCAACTTCCCAATGACACAAAGATGTGTCACCGGAAAGTAGGGAGACTATATGTATAGGGTAAAATCGGTTCATATTAAATACTCGAATAATAGAGCGATACGTGGAACTAGGGACAGACGGAAAATGAGGCAAGTGGAAACCAAGACCGCGGACAACAACTTCGATTGGCACCGGGAAGATCCCAAAGGGAATATTGCTTACGAGGACAAACGAATATTTGCCACCTGATGGCATTAAATGAAGAATATTTCTCAGTATTAAATAAGGTGTACGTAGGACGGGTTGGTTCGGATTTTTCAATTATCAAATCAAACCAATGGTATCAGATTTTTTAAATTTATAAACCAAACCAATCCAACAAAGTCGGATTTTTCAATCTCGTTTTTTTCGGATTTTTCGGTTTTTTTTTGGTAAAGTGTTCATAACATAAAATATATAACTTGTGCTCCAAATATTTCTTAAGTCCTAGTAAAATTCAATTATATAATATGTTTTCCAAGAAACTAACACAATAATATGAGATAAGTCATAGCATTATACTAAAATATTCAATAATATAGATAAAATAATAAAATTACATAAAACAAATATTACTAATTAATAAGACATAATGAAATTTAACATAATTGAAAAAATACTACTATATAGGTCATGTTAAAATAAGTATAGCCAATAAGTACTAATATTAATTACATAACTAAGCACTAAAGAAAAAGATAAACTAAGTTATGCATTTTCATTATAAGCCAATGTAAAACTAAAATAATTATCCAACCCTATCGTCATTTCTAGTATTGAATTGAATTTCTTTTGTTAGCATTAGTATTGATTTGAACTTTGTTTGAGTTACTACATTTATGGGCTATAAAATTTATTTACCATTCAAGAATGTTAAGTCTAAACTTGAAATAATACGTTAAAAGATAAAACTGTGAAAAAGTTTAAGAAATATTTTATAAATTACATTACAATAAATATTTATATGTATAAAATATTTACAAAAATTATATAAATGTACTATCGGGTTGGTTTGGTTTCAGTTTTACTTTTTTTAGTTAAAATCAAACCAAACCAATTATGGTCGGGTTTTATTTTCCAATACCAAACTACATCGGATTTTTTTTTCCGGTTTGACTCGGATTATCGGTTTTGTGCGGTTTATCGATTTTCTTTGTACACCACTAGTATTAAATACACAATCCGTTAAAGAGAATTTTGGCATTAATAACATGTCATACACATCAATGGCCCCCATAATTGTCACTTAAGAGGAGCTTGATCCTAGGACTTATTACCTAGGTGTAGCTATAAATAGTGACTTCAACAGCCATTGTAGGGCACGAGATTTCTGACAAACTTATGTTACACATTATTCTAAGCTCAATAATACTTAATTTTCAGGCTATTGATATTCTTATTGTTGCCTTCGGAAGTCTTGCTCCCAGAACCAAGTTGTGTGCTGTCATATCTCAATTTCGACGCTAAGTCTTACATTTTGTTTAATTTAATTATCACATCGGGATCAAATTGATTCGCTTGTCTATAAACCACGTTATAAATTCAAGGGAAGCCATTGAAAAGCTACTAAACATCGTAAATATTTTTGGCATTGGAATAGCTATTCCGCCCATTTCTCAATATAAACAAGAGCCTTATCCCCCTCTAGAGATACTTTAGTGATATGTTCTATAGGAATTGGACAATTCTATTTGGTCAAATACCTAGCGACAAACTCCTATATTCTTTTCATTACAGTATTTCTGAACATTATTTTTTAACCTTTAGACGTATTTACTAGCCAAATTAATTTTGATTCACAACATGTGGGGCTACTAAAAAAGTATAGTAAAGCATTTGGTTAAAGATAAAAAGATCCCAAAAAAGGGATGCATCTCAGTCTATAATTTAATCTTAATAAATTTATGTAACTTTATAAACAATAAGTTAAAATAAATTAATCCAAACCATCTCGCCACATCCTTTCCTTTTGAAAATTTGACATTCATATTGCCAAAATTCATGAATTAAAGAAGCCTTTCTCAAGAAACTCCAAGCATTATGGTTCAGAAATGGTAATTTTTCAGAAAATAAAGGGTATTAAAGGAACTTTAAAGAAGTCATTACACTCAATTCTCATATCGACGTAATTTGCAACAAGAAACCATATCGTGGGACCCACAACAAACCTCCATTGAGACAATGACACGTAAGAAGCTACATAAAAACAAACTACAACGACGTCGTTTAGTGACCAGCTGTTTTAGTTTAGACGTAGCTTAATAGCCGACCTTTCTGCCTACATAGAGACGCAAAGAACATCCAAAGTAACGTAAGCGCCAAACCCATACCCTTTTTCTCTTCCCCTTTTTTCCCCATGATCTAACGGCTGAAATTTAGCCTCAGACACCACATTCTGTATCAGCCGTTTGATTTACTTGTATTAGTTAAATACTTTTGTAGTTGAATTCTAAGTTGCTGTTTGTTTAGGTTAGGCCTTCCTTCTTCCTTTTCCAACCCCACTTCCTCAATTTCTCTCTCTTCAATTTCTCTTCCCCTAATTCTTCTCTGGATTCTTCACCATCATTACAAGAATCCAAAAATCCTTTGTCCAACTTATTCACATTACATTGTTTCTTGATTCTTTCGCCGTGTGAATAAGGTCTTAGTCTGAAAATTTTGGACAGGTCATAATAAGTCGCTAATCGAAAATTTAGACAGATTCATGACAATGCTGGTTCCTCCATGGCTAGAACCTTTATTGAACACTGCTTTTTTCTCTATATGCCGGACACACGGCGATGCAGCGCGTAGTGAATGTAATATGTACTGCTTAGACTGTAATGACAATGCGTTTTGCTTCTACTGTCGCTCGTCCAAACACAAAGACCATCAAGTCATTCAGGTATCTTTATTTGATTCCCTTTGCTACATTCTTCAAGCATTGGGAGCCTGAAATTATCAGTCCCGGTTAATTTGAATTCGCGCAATATAAAGTCAATTATATAGTAGTAGTATTAGTAGTAAATATTGGTATAGTAAATGATCACATTATGAGTATCATCATGATCATGTCTCCCATTCTTGTAATGTATCTTTTCTTACATGGAAAGTATCTATTTGTTTGTTCTTTTTTTTTTTTTCAGAAAAAAAGTAGGTATGTGGTCTGAACATCTTTTTTTTTACCAAATGCGGTGAAATTAGTAATGTGTATTTTTTCCCCCTCTTTTATTGAAATAGATAAGGAGATCTTCATATCATGATGTGGTAAGGGTTTCAGAGATTCAGAAGGTATTGGATATAAGTGGAGTGCAGACATATGTAATTAACAGTGCGAGGGTTTTGTTCCTAAATGAAAGGCCACAACCAAAGAGTACTGGCAAAGCAAGTTCTCACGTTTGTGAAATATGTGGGAGAAGCCTTTTGGACACTTTCCGTTTCTGTTCTCTCGGATGTAAGGTAAATTATTTACTTATTTTCTCCCCATTTGTATTAATCTTGATTTCCTACATTTTTCTTATTAAGTATTACTTCATTTTAGCTATAGCTATGTTAGTTGAAGGGGAGCCTTAGAGCAATAGTAAAATTGTCTGTGTGTGACCTCTAGGTCACGAGTTCGAGTCGTAAAAGCAGTTATTAATGCTTGCATTAGGGTAGGCTGTTTACATAACATCCTTTAGAGTATGGTCCTTCATCGAACTCTTCATGAACGTGGAATACCTTATGTACCGGACTGCCTTATTAGTTAGCTATATTAGCCATGGCATAGCATCGATGTCATTCATACATCATGATTCATGATCATGTCCCACTCTTCTTCATATTTCACATCTTGATCACCATCATTGATTGTAACTCCCTACCAAAGAATCATCTCCTATCATATCATATGCTAACAACTCAAAAATCGTGGATTGGCATTTTATTATACACATGTACCTATAGATGAGGTGGAGTTATGTTTATTGAAGGAGGTTGAACTGAATTATTTGAATATATATAAATTGTTGAATCTCTTCTGCACGAGAAAAATTTATAATATAGTAGTAAAACTTATTTAATACGAGTAATTATTTTAAGTCACCGGTCCAAATCTTGCATTTTGAATCCCCTAACTAAAATTTGTGACTCCCCCTATATATATATATATGCACCCATGCCATCCTTTTCATGAATAAACGGCCTAACTTTTGATACTATTATTACATTTCTTTTTTGGGCACACAAGGTATACTCCTATATGTTGATTCATCACCATCATAGGCTAGTTAATTTCCCCATTAAAGTTATGAATTATGCTTTGAAAGATGAGTTACATTTTGGACTATATCAATTTTTTTTAATGACTTAGCTTGTAGGAATAAAGAGGAATGGAGATGCAAACTTTATCTTAGATTCCAAGAATGAAGTAGCATTGCAAAGAGGTGAAGGGATATCATCAAGAGAAGGAAGAGTGATTCCATCATCAAAAAAGGAAGAATTATTTGGAGATCAATTGCGTGAAGGCTCACAACATGACATATACCCAACCACCCCTCCTCCACCACCTTCAAATTCTAGAAGAAGGAAAGGCATTCCCCATAGAGCTCCGCTTGGCTCTTAACATATATAGATACAACAATAATAACTACGTCTCAATCTCAAAATATTCGCTTAAATACCCTTTTAAAAAACTATTTTATACAACTCATTATTGTTGGTCACATAAGGGGAGGGGCGGGGCGGGGGTTGTAAAGCTTGATGAAGTTTCCTTTTGAGGATGTTGTGGGGTCTTGAATCAATCAAAAAGTACAAAATTCTCATGAGGGAGAGAGCAATAATGCACGATTTGTTTATTTAGAAAGTTGGAAGATGTACATTGTAATTAATTAAGAAATTAAAAGGCAATGCGTTTGTTGGAATTCGTTTTATATATAGTTTTCATTGGCCTACCAACCCACATGGGCCGTTTACATAAAGTAACAACCTTTTCCTTTGTTTAAGACATGCAAATGGTGGCATATCAACTTTCTATCATTTTACTTAGTTTGGTGTTTGGATATTCTGCTCAATGAATTTTTTGGTTTTTTCTTTTCTTTTCTTTTGGTCATTTGCCTTTTGGTTGTTACCTTTGAAAGCTATGTTTTGAGCTTAGAGCTTTTTCTAATATTTAGGCAGTTGGATTGTCATTTAGGCAAACAACTGCAAAAGGGTGATCGATTTTACAATGTGATGTGATGATCCCATCTAATAATCCATAAAGAGTTGGTTTGGTTGGTATTGAATTTACTAATTTCTTTCCTCTTCTTTTTTTTGGTAATCATAAATTTTTGAAGTTGACACTTCCACATTCACAACATATAGAAAATATTCAAATTGAACATATAGAAAAGATTCGGTTAAGGTAGAGAAGCATCTTGTATCTCTTGCTAGTTAACCAAAAAAAAGAAGAGGCAATTTGATGAACAAAATATCTCACATATACGCAGGGTCCGGGAAAGGCCGCACTCTAAGGAGTGTGATGTAGACAGTCTATCCTCATGCAAGCATTAGTGACTTCTTTCACAGCTCAAACTCCTAACCCATAGATCACACGAAAACAACTTTACTATTGCTCTCCCCTCATCTTGCTAGTTAGCAAAAAGAAAGAAAAGAAAAGTTTAAGGATTTTATTACATAACGTAAAATTTACATCAGGATTCATTAATAGAAGTAAACATGAGATAAGCACAATTGTAGGAGACATTTCCCTTTAATTCAATGTAGTTGTATGTACTTCATGCTTTTTATTTCTTTATTTTTTGACCTTGGAAAATAGGGGGTTAAATAAGTTGGCCATTGAAGTTAGAGGTGTACAAAGAAAACAATAAATTACACCAAACAGATGATTCGAATCAAACCGAAAAAAATGTCACGCCCCGAATCTGGGAGCGAGACCGGCACCCGGTGCCTCATCTATCCTTGCGTACCAACTTGCGACTAAGGAACTCTGAACATGTGATGTCATACTTTGGCCATGGACCACATTGCAAGATAACTGCGAATGCTGACTAAATATCAATATAAAGCTGGGTCGACAATGCCGTCATAACTACTACAGCTGACAAATCAATAAAATATACATAAAAGGCCTACCAACCCAACATACTGTACTAACTCACAGGATATGTCTACAAGCCTCTACTGGTGGATATACTGTGATTGGAACAGTTCACCAACCTACACATAACATATATACATATATACACAAGATGTACATAAAGCTCTAAACCCGGCAACTCTGAAAAGCATGGAGCTTACCGATTAAGCTGAACTCGGGCAATACTTAATGAAAAGGTCTACCTGTCTGTCTGTCTGAACCTGCATGCATGAAACGCAACGTCCCCAGGCGAAAGGGATGTCAGTACGATATAATGTACCGAGTATGTAAGGAAACATACTAAAAGCTGAAACTGAGCTGATAATATATAAGTGAAAGTAACTGGGAGTCAAACACAATCTGAAGGTATGCTTACCTGTTGATACTGACTCAACTCTCTCAATATAGTAACTAAAATAGTTGTTCGGCTCGATAAGGCTCGGTATATATATATAAAACTGCTTTGCCGTAGTAGGCTCGCTCATAGGCGCTCGGCCATACTAGGATCTGTATCTCGACCAACTAGGCTCGCTCATAGGCGCCCGGCCACAGTAGGCTCGGTATATAACTTATCATCTAATCAGAGGTTGCCCAATAGGGGCCTGCCCATCGATTATAGCTCGATGGTAATGAAAATACTTTAATACTATATATATAGACTCTCTACTCTCTTGACTGGAAAAAGAAAATACTCAACTGAATATGAAGTCCGGATAAAGAGAATAGTGTAACTTGCGAGACTAGCAAATCATACGTAAATTTCGGGATATAAATTTTTCTTTATGCCTCGTTATCAAACTCGTGTAATTACGAGATTATGTCAAAATGAAGGAAGGACTTAGCCTTAATATACCTGAGTCGATTCTCTTGACGATCCCTCTAACACATGTTAATTGCGACAACACGTAACGGTGGATCGAAGTAGGGGAAAATCTGTATGATATTCTTGAGAAAGATTGCACTGTACTCCCTTAGATCCGAAATTCCCACGTTGCTATTACGCGATAATTCCATATGAATTTCTTGCTGAAACTCCATCTGTTACACAGTAGATATAAAATATTTTCATTGCATTTTGTGGCTTAAAGAAAGGTCTTTTAGTATAATTCTCAACCTAGAATGATATATGAATTTGTTACTGAAACTACATCCGTTGCACAGTAGATATAAAATAGTTCCATTGCATTTTGTGGCTTAAAGAAAGGTCTTTTAGTATATTTCTCAACAAGAATGATAAGTTAATCTCCTTAAGTACTTAATTAGGTGGAAATTTGCTGCCATAATTCTACAAATTCACGTGAAAGTAGTGTCCCCTAGTGATTATCCAAAATGTCACATAGTTAATTATCTACAAAATTTAATTTATAAGTTAATCTCCACTTAAAAATTCATAATTATACAATTTTTCACATAATTAAAAATTATGTCAAATTACTTAAAATGCTACTCACTTTTAACATACTTTATACATCGTACTATCATGGTCATGTAGTACCTTGTATGCTACTAGTCCATAAATACGATAGCTTGAACCGTATTTTATCCCAAAATGTCAAATTTCGACGAAACTCATCTTCTTTGATTTTCTTACCCTCTCAACTTCACGAATTTACTCATCACTTGATTGAAATAGTGTAATGCTTATAATCTCAAAATAATCTCATTTCCGAACTTACGTCGATTAACTTACTAAGAAATTTCAACGTTACGAAAATGCGGGATGTAACATCATTCCCCCCTTTGAAACATTCGTCCTCGAATGTTGACTGATGCACTTATCATTATCATAACCCATAGTTCTTGCGAATACTTTAGTACTCCTATTGTCATCTAGGCAACTATTTTGTGGATAAAGTCCAAAGGCTAGGGCATCCCCCTTTTAAGCGTCTTTCTCACGCCACGACTTGTGGTCGGAATCCTTCCGATCTTGTAACTGTTGCTACCTTTTATCATGAAGCTTGTTCGACAAAGACTTTGTGAGTGCGCCTACGCGGATCCTTTCCTTTTTGTTCCAGCTTCTAGCCAATCTCTAAGCCTCACTTTGTGAACATATACTAAATTATGTGAAGCTGTCCCTCTGAGTGTCATTAGCTTTACTACATTTAAGTAGGTCATACTATACCATAACTCTTACTTCGGTTTATCGTTATTGAAGTTTTCTACCAACTCCAGGTTAGTCTCGTTGCTTATCCTTAAGACTGATGTCCTAATCTCATCTCATACTTTGTAAGTTTTATCCATCCCTTGTTGATTCATCTCAATATTGATCTACGATCTACCACTGATAACTTGAGCTCTTATGTAACACGGCTGCTAGGACTCATTCTTATCGGAGAACATCTGAAATGATTAGACTGATCCACCTGGGGCAATAACATGCTTTCATAACCGTATCGCACGGCATCCCAATGTGATTCACCTTGCGTAGGTAATTTAATCCTGTTCAATTCATGAGATCCCTTTTTTTTCTTCTTCAGATCATTACTTAATCGAAGGACCAAACGCCATCCTTTATCTATCACAATTACACCCTCATTTTATTACCAGGGCAGCATTCCATCTCTTCTAAATGCTATTAGTCTTAGATTTCTTTGAGTTCATTCGGGCTATAGTGAGCTTTGTATAACTTAGAGAAACCATCATCTCTTCTTGTTTTCATGGCCTTAATCCTGAGGATTTATCCCTTCTCATCACCTTCTCACTCGCCCTTTCTTATCCTTACTCCTGTCTTCCTAATACCTTGTCGCTTTACCATACTTTAGTTTGCCACTTACACATATCCACTTATACTACTCGCAACCTCCCTTCAACTTGCTTGCACCACATATTTCCTTATGTTGTTTTATCTTACATCACATATTCTATCTCTTTCATGAACTCCCTTCCACATAGGTATGATTCACATCCACAACTTGAAGCTCTATTATCATACTCGCGCCTCCTTACACAATCTGGTGAGAGCTTCATACTGACTTCTTATGAGGTTGGTACCCTTCTAACTGGCTTTATCGTGGATTCATTATAGAATATGGTATTTGTACTATCTTGTACCTCTGATATTAAGAGTGATTCTGCAATGTTCTTAATACGATTTCTATAATTGTCCGGGGCCAATAATCAGACTCATGATTCACTTGGTTGATGTAATTCTTTAGTTTTCTCTTCCTTCTGATCAGCCTTTGCGCAGGCTTAAGCTATCTTCTTATCTGCAGCTCATGGAATTTAGTTATTACTTTAGCCTTTCATGGATGCTATGGAAAACCATGATACAATCTTTTAATGATTCAATCCTTTGTCTATGACCTGGACCCAATTCCTTCTTTTAACTCATACCGGAGTCTTTTATGGTTGATAATTAATCGAATAATTCCTTTTGTTCCATTTCAAATTTCTTCAAATGTAAGCAATCGTTTTTCCTGGTCTTTTTGCCCCTTTGTTGCGTGCATACTTAGCTTATCTGATTTCTCACACATGCCGAAATTTTTGTGCAACTCATATGGTCTCGAATGTTACTTTTGGTTTTACTCCCCGCTTATTAGCCATGGTAGGTGACACTTTATTTTAGAGTGCATACAATTTTGTAGTGAGGCTGTTGTTACACAACCATTTCCTCCTTAGGTTACTGAGCTTAGGTTGAAGCCTTCTTTCTTATTTCCGCAGCTAGTCTTTCATTGTAGTACTTAGGGAGGATCCTCTGACTCTTGTAAAGCTGTGAGCTTATCACATTGTATGCTTGACGTAATTTTTGATGTTCTTCCTCGCCCATAATTACCCGTAGTTACTTATCTCCACTCCCTTGTGCCTGTAGGGTTGCTTCTAAACTAATATTTTGACTGACTTCCCGGTGGTACTCTCTTTTATTTCCATAACACTCATACAGTATCTTTATCTACCCCCAACTCCTATCTGAATATTTCTCAAGGATCACGATGTCATAATTGCGAGGTTGAATTCCCCATGTTGGGGTTCCCCTTGTTTATCTTGCACGATCTGTTGATTTGTCTGTATCATCCTGTCTAGCCATAGCTAGGATTTTCCTGAATCAACTACTAACTACTCGTTGGCCCATTCCTGTATCAATATTCCGCGTAATCTTTCTTGGGTTATTTTCTTTGTCTTAATTTACCTCTCATACTGGCTCCTTATTAATCAATAACATCTCGGGCAGGAACCCTTACTTCCTCTCCTTGACGTCGTGTTTGCATAATGTTCTGGAATTGCAGCACACCTATAGGATTTGGATAAGTGCAATCTTATCCCTTTCTCAGTCTTATCGCATTATTCCTTTATTATTCCATAGTTACTACAACCATTTAATTCCGACTTAATGACATATCACTCCATATTCCCCCCTTTAGGGAAGCACTAAGATTTAGCGCTACGATGATCTACGTATAGATGTTTTACCTCTTTGGCATCTTTTCACATCATCGATTACTCTTACCCGTCTTGCGGTAATCCTTCTGCACTAAGGATAACAAGATTCTTTACTCACAAGGGTGACACTTAGTGTAACTGGCACACTTAGTCCTTTAAGCTTAATTTTGCTCACGTTGCTTGCTTTAGGAAAACGTCTTCCTGAATGACCTTTAAGGGTTATTCTTTTGTCATCCATTCTTTTACCGCCGGAACGCAATCTGAAATTCTCATGGTGCCGACTATTATCAAATCACTCAGTCCCCAATTCATGTTTAGTTTACCTTGTTCACTAGCCCATACTGATTTCTTATCACTTTGGGGTCTAACTTTTCCTTCTGGTAATCACGTTAGAGTCGCAGACTTATTTTTTTGAAATGAGGATATGACTTTATAGCCTATACTCTCTTGTTGTCTCAAGGCCTATCACTTCTCGTCTTTTCCTTCACTTGACTGTAGACTCTGTAATACTATCATATTTTGTTTTTTTGATCTGCCGTTGTCATCCATGTATCACATCTTACTCATAATGCTTCACTAGCTCTCTTCTTATTTCCCGCTAACATCTATGTCTATTACTTTATTCTGAAAACTCGAACAAAATATTCTTTTGCTTTTAGCTCCCCTTGCTCCATCCATTTGCTCTTCGAATTGCCTAACATTCTTTCCCCACTAGGGACGAGAGATATTTACCCCTTCAAGGTTTCCAGTGCCTATATTTGTAATACTCATATCTAGTTGTACTATTTTAGAACGCACCATCTGGGTGTCTCACAAGGAGATCTATTAACACATTTTCAATATCCTTCGGAAAAATCAACTAATGCAAACAATCCATCCACCATTTTTGGGTCACTCTAACCCCAGTCAGATCCTGATATCTGTTCTTCTCTTATACTACTTATGTTAGCCCCCATAGGACATAACTGAAATGGGTGTGACCAATTGTACATACCTCTGTTACTGTTGAAGATAACTCAAAATGCTTATATTTCTCTGTCGGATTTGAAAATACTAATAATCTTCATTACTGGGTGCCTCGTACCCTTCTTCACCTTGTTTCTTTTACTTGTTGAACTTGCATCTAGCTTCTGAATTTCTCATTGCTTTTCACCATATTGGTGGATAGATATACTTGCCTTAAGGCTCATTATGAAGACGCTTACACCTTTTAGTACACACATGATCTGCTGAAGACCTCACATTGACTCATCATAAGCATCATGCAAAATCGAGTTCCTCTAGCTCAATTTTTCCATAGCCACATGCAATCTTTTACCAATCGTCTTTCTGAATGTAGGTAGTGTCGTATTATGAATAAAATAGGGTTTAGAAAATTGAGTTCTCACAACTGAACTCTACCACACGATCTAGAGTAAGAAGAAAGAGTGACAATCATAAATGCCCTATAGCCTCCTGCTTATAAGTGTGGTGCACGACACACCCATAAATAAGACTCTACTAGACACGGCTTGTAGACTTCCTAGGACAAAACTGCTCTGATATCACTTTGTCACGCCCCGAGCCTGGGGGCGAGACCGGCACCCGGTGCCTCATCTATCCTTGCGTACCAACTTGCGACTAAGGAATTTTGAACATGTGATGTCATACTTTGGCCATGGGCCACATTGCAAGACAATTGCGAATACTGACTAAATATCAATATAAAGCTGGGTCGACAAGGCCATCATAACTACTACAGCTGACAAACCAACAAAATATACATAAAAGGCCTACCAGCCCAACATACTGTACTAACTGACAGGATATGTCTACAAGCCTCTACTGGTGGATATACTATGATCGGAACAGCTCCCTGACCTACTCATAACATATATATATATATATATATATATATATATATATAAACAAGATGTACATAAAACTCTAGACCCCGCAGCTCCGAAAGACATGGAGCTTACCGATCAAGCTGAACTCGGGCAATACTTAATGAAGAGGTCTACATGTCTCTCTGTCTGAACCTGCATGCATGAAACGCAGCGTCCCCAGGTGAAAGGGACGTCAGTAGGAAATAATACCGAGTATGTAAGGCAACATACTGAAAGCTGAAACTGAACTGATAATATAATAAGTGAAAGTAACTAGGAATCAAAGACAATCTGAAGTTATGCTTACCTGTTGATACTAACTCAACTCTCTCAATATAGTAAGTAAAATAGTTGTCCGACTCTATAAGGCTCGGTATATATATATATATATATATAACTGCTCTGCCATAGTAGGCTCTCTCATAGGCGCTCGACCATACTAGGCTCTGTATCTTGACCAACTGGGCTCGCTCATAGGCGCTCGGCCACAGTAGGCTCGGTATATAACTTACCATCTGATCAGAGGTTGCCCAATAGGGGTCTGTCCATCGATTATAACTCTATGGTAATGAAAATACTTTAATATTGTATATATAGACTCTCTACTCTCTTGACTGGAAAAACTGAATATGAAGTCCCAATAAAGAGAATATTGTAACTTGCGAGACTAGAAAATCATACGTAAATTTTGGGATATGAATTTTACTTTATGTCTCGTTATCAAACTCGTGTAATTACGAGATCATGCCAAAATGAAAGAAGGGATTAGCCTTAACATATCTGAGTCGATTCTCTTGACAATCCCTCTAACACACGTCAATTGCAACAACATGTAACGGTGGATCGAAGTAGGAAAAAATCCGTATGATATTCTTGAGAAAGATTGCACCGTATTCCCTTAGATCCGAAATTCCCACGTTGCTATTACGCGATAATTCCATACGAATTTGTTGTTGAAACTCCATCCATTACACAGTAGATATAAAACATTTCCATTGCATTTTGTGGCTCAAAGAAAGGTCTTTTAGTATAATTCTCAACCAAGAATGACATATGAATTTGTTGTTGAAACTTCATCCGTCGCACAATAGATATAAAACATTTCCATTGCATTTTGTGGCTTAAAGAAAGGTCTTTTAGTATAATTCTCAACAAGAATGATATATGGTGCCCATATCTTTAAAGTCTTGACACCGCCTACTTAAGTACTTAATTAGGTGGAAATTTGCTCCATAATTCTACAAATCCACGTGGAAGTAGTGTCCCCTAGTGATTATCCAAAATGTCACATAGTTAATTATCTACAAAATTTAATTTATAAGTTAATCTCCCACATAAAAATCCATAATTATCCAATTATCCACATAATTAAAATTATGTCAAATTACTTAAAATGCTACTCACTTTTAACACACTTTATACATCTTACTATCATTGTATTGGTAAAAAAGAGTTTCACACGTAAGCCAACTTTTGACAACTCAGCCAAACACGTGGACACAGGAAAACTCGACAGCTGGATGTGATTCTTTGAAGAGGTACGGTACAAAGAGGCACGGTTCAGTAAACCCACGAACTTATCAGCCACGGAAAACTCAACTTGATCAAAACGGGAGAGAGGCACGGTCAGAATGAATCTAGACAAAGCTACGGGCAGATTCAAGGACCCACAATTGATTACTCGAACGTTATGTAACCGAACCCAATTACCGTTATCCTTTGTAACGCCTCATTAATGTCATAAATAGTCATTAATGAAGAACCATAACAAGAGTCGTATGTTATAAGAATCTCTTATATAAGGGAGAGGAATACAACTTGTAAAGGCATCTGGTTCTCGAATACAATCAACTTCGATCTTCTATTTTTCTGCAATATTGTCTATTATT